>JASDQU010503263.1:53673-94908 GCA_032191745.1 Picea mariana
ATCCCACAAATGTAGGAAGGGAATCGATGTTCCCATTAGCTATTTAATGGATCATGTTGATGGCAAATGGATGGAAAGAAATTTAATTTTAGTTTTAGACTATTTTGGGGGTTTGTTAAATTGTTCAACAAAGTAATAGGAAGCATGTCGCTCCATGTTTGGAGAAAGTGGGAACCCCCTCATTGTATAAATATGTGTGAATGAGAGCGTGTGTCTCGATATATGAAAATTGTGTATGTGTAAGAGCTATTACAAAAATATGTCATTCGCTAACTTAATAGAGATTGGTGTTTATGTGTGGAATATAATCGTTATTGTGTGCTGGTAATTTATGTCGCTTGAGCAGAGGCCTACCTTCGAGCTGAGCCCACTCGCAGGTTTGGTATTGTGTTGTTAATTTCTTGCATATAGTATTTGTTAGTTTCAGTTTTGGTTATGTATAGTTTTCCTTGATTGAAATTTTTTTTAAGGAGTATGTTGCAGAATGGTCACCTGTAGAAATTGATGCATAATGGCCACCTGTAACTTGCTACCAAATGATGAATGAAGTACAATAGAACTAGGATTTTTACAAACCACTGTGTTCCTCATTACTCTTTAGTCATGTCAAATCAAATGTTATGTCTGATGAGTTTTCTTACTTGCAGTAACATTTGAAATAATATTAATTAAACATGGATTTGGGAAACAGATGGTCTTTTAGTTTCATTTTTAGTAGAACTTAGGTTTTCCTTTTTTATGTTAAGAGTATAATAGATAATTTTGTTTGGATATTATTTTAATCATGTGTGCTACGGAATCAATTTGGTCATAACTCCACTAGGTGAACACACTAGGAAGCAATATTATGACATTTCAGAGATTTTACTCCAAGAGGTACCACCAGCTGGGATAGGGGTTGAAAACATTGTGACTCCATCTCTTATGCTTTCCTTTTAGATTTATGCATGATGTATATTTAGTTGATTTATCTTTCTTAATCTACATAGCATGGTAAAAGTCCTCTTTATGTGTATATTGCACTGAGTTTCTCATAAGTAAAAACTGAATATCGGGTTGACAAACTAAATGAAAGAGTGTAATTTGATATCAACAATTGAGAATCCTATTTATACCTCATCATGTCATATGCCAACTACCCCTTATTATTATATTCTTTCATTTTAATTACATAATGGGTCTATTCCATTATTATGATCACATTGTTAGAATATGAAAGATTGTGCTCGTTTTACCATTGACAATACCCTTGTCACCCAACCATAGGCCGAAGCCACCCTCCGAGCACCTTGACCTTGAAAGAGAAAAGAATCATGGTAGCAATCCAATAGCCAAGAGAGGCCAATGCATGAAGCAAGAAGTAACCAAGCTTATTAGATAGTCCCACCCAAAAATTGGCGTAACACCTTCCCCAGGACTTGCGTACAAAACTGCTAGACTGCAGCGCGTAGAAACTGCTCTCTGCAATTCTGAGAAGTGTGTCAAATGAGAGACTAGCACCCTGCATTTATATTCATTCTAGCATACTTACTGGGGCCAACTTCTCCTTCTGGGTACTAATTAATTCATATTAATTATCTATTGTCAGTCGACATCTTGTCTAGGGTTTCCTTCATTTCTTTGCTTCCTTCTGGAACATTCTAATCTTGTCAAATGTCACAATAGAGGTTCATACCTCCCGAAGCTACCTCAATATTAACACTCCCTCCTAGCTAGGGAGGTATGGTCTTGAACACAACAGACCATTCAACTGGTAGCATCATGAGCACCGTCATTATTATTCAACTGAATAATTCTCCATGACAACTGGCACAATATCAATTGATAAAACACAACTGTGTTTATCCATGGTAGTACATAACTACACTCCAGTGGTTTACTACCACACCAAGTAGCATACAAGTACTTGATCAATGACGTATAGTCACAAACAGTGGAACATATCCACCACAGTAGCATAATTCTACTGTCTGGAGACAGGCAGTCTCCATAACAATCATCTGATGTCAACCTGCACAGAAAATATTGCTAAAAATAAACTGAATCATCTGGGCCAATCTTTCACTCACGTCTGTGAGATATGAAAGAATATTTGCCCTCGGAGTAGAACAATGATATATCTGGACTATTCTTCTCAAGCAAGGAAGAATAATTGTCCTGTCTTCTGAACCTGGACCATTCCTCACCTTGGGCCATTCTTCCTACATTAATCAAAGTGCACCCTGGAGAGAATGTATAAACCCTAAGGAATGTTTGTCCCTGATTGTTGAGCCTGGACCATTCCTCCTACACTAATCAAAGTGCACCCTGGAGAGAATGTATAAACCCTAAGGAATGATTGTCCAGACCATTTCCTTTGTTAACCACAAGAGGAAATGATTGTCCTATATCAACCTCCAAAACGAACCATTCCTCATGTTAACCATAATGAGAAATTGTTGTCCGGCGAGGCGGGCCAGTCTTCTTGAGTAACCCTCAAGAAGAGAGATTTCCCTAGACCACTCCCCATGTTAACCACAATGGGAAGTCGTTGTCTATGATACATCAGCAATCTGGACCAATTTCCCATGTTAATCACAATGAGAAATCGTTGTCTGTCAGAAATCTCAATCCACTTTCCGAACAAGAAAGAATCTGCCCAAGCTGGGCTATTTTTCAATCTCGAAAATAAATGTCTTCAATAATATATTCAGTGCTCCCTCCTAACTAGGAGAGTCATTTCTTCCCTTTCAACTAAGGGAGTTATTTCCATGATCCCCATCTTCTCTTGGAAATATGCAAACTTTATTCTAGATAGTGACTTTGTCAGGATGTATGTTGTCTGCTCATCTGTGGGGATGTACTCGAGCTTTACTTCTCCTTCCTGGACTTTATCTCGTATAAAGTAGTATTTGATCTCAATTTGTTTCGACATTTCATGAAACATAGGATGTTCTGATAATCTTATACAACTCTGATTATCACAATCTATTATGGTTGATTCTGGAATCTGATCAAATAGATCAGAGATTAACTTCCTTGGCCAAATTGCTTTTGTGCATACTTCACATGTTGCGATATACTCTGCTTCTGCTATGCTGAGTGCGACAAACTTCTGTTTCCTGTTGCCCCAATATATCATAGCGGAGCCCAAGCTGAAACACATGCCTGAAGTGCTCTTTATGTCTTCTGCACTTCCTGCCCAATCTAAGTTTGTGAATCCATGAAGTTGTATATCGTTGGATGTTGTATATATCGAACCATAGTTTATTGTTCCACGAATATATCTTAATACATGCTTTGCAGCTATCCAATGCTCATGTCTCGGTTCCACCTGGAACTGGCTTAGTGTATTCACGACAAAGCAAATGTTTGGTCGAGTATTTACCAAATACATTAATGACCCAATTAGTTGTCGATATAGAGATGGATCTACTGGATCAGAATCTAGATCCTTTACTTTTCTTATATCTGTATTCATCATAGTGTCCATGGACTTACAATCCATCATTCCAAACTTCTGAAGGATCTTTATTGCGTATTTTCCTTGTCCAAGAAATACTTCACCACGCTTCTGCCATACTTCTAGTCCCAAGTAATAATGCATGAGACCTATATCTTTCATATCAAATTCAGTATCTAGTTCCTTCTTGCACTGTATGATGAGAGACTCTTCACCTGTTATGAATAGATCGTCAACATATAGTAGTACAATTACAGTTGCATTGTCCACGATTTTGTAATAGAGGTTTGGATCTGCATGACTCTTGGAGAAACCAAGTCTTGTTAAATAGTTGTCCATTCTGGCATACCAAGCTCTTGGTGCTTGCTTGAGTCCATAAAGGGCTTTCTTCAATCTGCAAACATGAGTTTCTCTGGAATGTACCTCAAATCCTTGGGGTTGTTCAATATATACTTCTTCTTCAATTGCTCCATTGAGGAAAGCTATCTTTACATCCATCTAATGTAAGTTCCATCCCATGGAAGCGACAAGAGATATAATAGCTCTAATGGAAGTATATATAGCCACCGGAGCAAAGGTTTCGTCATAATCTTCTCCCTCCTTCAGGGAGAACCCTCTAGCTACGAATCTTGCCTTGTATTTATCCATGCTTCTATCTGCTGCATGTTTGATCTTATATACCCATTTTGAAGTTACCATTGATTTCTCTTTAGGTCTTGGTATGATTTCCCATACTTCATTCTTCATAATGGATTGATGTTCTTCCGCCATAGCTTCTTTCCATTGTCCCTTTTGCATGACTTCTTCAAATGTGGTAGGTTCTTCATCTAGAAGTTTCATCATGTATGTGGCATAGCATGAGAATATTTTAGGCCTTTTACTCTTTCTGAATGTTCCTTCTGGAACCTTGAGTCTTTATGCATCTTGTAATGTGGCTTCAAGCCAAGCTGGTCGTTTCTTGGTTTTAGGTACGATATCTGAATCAATGTTTTCACATGGTTCCATAGGATGATCAGGTTGTTCCTTTTCGTCATTTTCATTTTCTGTGCTTTCTTCATTAGGTTTTTCAATCTCTTCTTCTTCAATAGTTTCTTCTACGGATTTCTTTAAGGCCATCCTTTCATTGAATGTTACGTCTCTGTTGACTTCGATCTTGTGTTGTTCTGGAATATATATTCAATAAGCTTTGGATGAATCACTGTATCCCACAAATATTCCCTTCTTTCCTGGGGATTCTAGTTTATTCCTTTTATCCTTGGGAATGTGAGAGTAAACAGGACATCCAAATATTCTTAGGTTTTCCATGTTAGGTTTCTTACCTGAGAAGGCTTCTTCTGGTGTCATGTCCTTCAATATATAATGAGGGCTTTTGTTCTGCACATATATTGCTGTCATTGTTGCTTCTCCCCATAAGAACATGGATAGACCTTGATCATTTAGTAAGGCTTTTATGATCTCTTCAATAGATTTGTTCTTTCTTTCTGCTACACCATTTTGTTGAGGATTATGAGGAACAGTCAGCTCCCTCCTAATCCCTGCTGATTTGCAGAATGCAACAAATTCCTTTGATGTGTATTCTCCTCCATTATCTGTTCTTAGCATCTTGATCTTCTTATTCGTGAGGTTCTCTATCTCTGCTTTGAACTCTTGAAACTTGTTGAATACTTCGTCTTTTGTCTTTAGTAGATATAACCAAGTCTTTCTTGAATAGTCATCTATGAAGATTACATAGTAAGAATATCCTCCTAGATATTTTACTGGCATCAGACTGCAACCATTTGAGTGTATCAGATCTAGAATCTCCTTAGATCTGTTGTTGTTGCTTGGGAATGGTTTCTTGATATTTTTCTCAAGAGCACATCCTTTGCAGATTCCTTCATGTGTAGACTACAACTTTGGTATTCCTTCAACCATCCTTTTTTGAAAGGGTAATGCTTGATAGTTAATGTGAGCGTACCTTCTGTGCCAAAGCTTATTGGGGTTGACTTCGTTGTGTACAAGAGATTCTTCATTTTGTTCTAGTAGTCTATACAGATTTCCTTCATGACTTCTAATAACCGTAGCATTCTCTATGCTGGAGTCTTTATGCCATGATAACACCTTTCCATCCACGAAAGCTATTATGTTTCCCTTGTCTTCTAGGCAAGATATCGATACAAGATTCTTTTCTAAACCAGGTACATATAAAACATTTCTTAAGTGAACATAGTTACCTGTTTTCATTTTGATGGAGGCTTGTCCAAATCCTTCCACGGGGTAGTGGTTTTGTCTCCAAGCTCTACCTTGTACGAGGTCTTCTTCTCATTTAGATTTGAGAGTCTGGCTTGATCTCCCGTCATGTGCCTAGAAGCTCCGCTATCGATTATCCACATGCCATCTTCAATCGTTCCAGTGAGTGTTGAGTAGTGTAGAAGACTGATTGTTTCACTCATGTCTTCGGTTGACTGGTAACTGGTCATGCCTTGATCCAAAACTTCAACTTCGTCGTTTTTGTCTTCTGAGAGAGCCAAAAGGTGCGTTGAGTTAGGGCGCATCTAAATATCTTCTCTTTGAGCGAGATGCTCCATCACAAGGTGTCGGATCTGAGATTAGGTTTTCTGCAACTGCTTCTACTAGTAACCCTAGCGGCAGTGTCTTGGAAGCTGCTCCTGCTAGCAACCCTAGCGACAATGTCTTGGAAGATGCCCCTACTAGTAACCCTAGCGGCAGTTCCTCAACGAGCTCAATATCCTAACGGCTATGTTTCCTTCCAGTGGTTAGACTAAATGAAGGAGGTATGGGCCCATAACCTGTTAGAATATGAAATATTGTGCTCGTTTTACCATTGACAATACCCTTGTCACTCAACCATAGGCTGAAGCCACCCTCCGAGCACCTTGAACTTGACAGTGAAAAGAATTCTGGTAGCAATCCAATAGCCAAGAGAGGCTAATGCACCGAGCAAGAAGTAACCAAGTTGATAAGATAATCCCACCCAAAAACTGGCGCAGCACCTTCCCCAAGACTTGCGCACAAAATTGTTGGACTACAGTGTGCAGAAACTCCTCTTTGCAATTCTGAGAAGTGTGTCAAATGAGAGACTGGCACCCTGTATTTATACTGATTCTGACATACTTACAGGGGCCGACTTCTCCTTCTGGGTACTAATTAATTCATATTAATTATCTATTATCAGCTGACATCTTGTCTAGGGTTTCCTTCATTTCTTTGCTTCCTTCCGGAACATTCTAATCTTGTCAAAGGTCACAATAGAGGTTCATACCTCTCGAAGCTACCTCAATATTAACACACATTACATTCATTATCTCCTTGGGTATCTCCCTACGTACCCATATTATCCTCCATAGGTACATTACATTCCATCCACCTTGGCATGTTTCGTCCTCAAAACATGGGAAGATGTAATGTCCCCATTTTTGGGTTCCTTTGCTCTACTATTGGAGATGTCTTTATGGGATTTTGCCAGCTTGATCATAGTGATTTGATGTTACCAATTATCTCAAGGGATTTAGAGCAGTTATGTGATTCTTTCATAGGTCCACTTATCATCTTTTATCATCGGATCACACTTGTAAAGTCAGATTTTGATTCAAACGCATTTCGACCGTTCCTGTAATTTGGGAGTGTTAATGAGCATTATTTAATGGGTTGCACTAAGGTTGTCATTTTAATACATTATCTAAGAGGATTACCTTGGTGTAATAGCTCGTTAGAACTGGGATGAAGAGCTCTAAATGTTGAGATGATAAAAAAGTGACTTCCAGTGCCCAGAAATTCTTTAAAGTCAAATAAATCACTTTTTGGGAGTAAAAGGGTTAATAAATTAATAAATTGATTTTACTAAGGATAAATTAAAAATTCACTAGAGGGGAAAATAGGAAAATGGGTATAAAAGTATAATGATATCTCATTCTCTCATTCTGTTGATAATTATCTTGATTTTATTTTGAGAGCTCTTGGAGCCTTTGACGGTTTGGAGTTCTTATCGCGCAAACTGTAGGTTGGGAAAATCTCGACCCAATCCACTGGATGGCGATAACGATGAGAAATATTACCCACTGTCACCTCAAATAAACCCTCCCTCGCTTCTGTGAAGGAAAAATACAAGACAAGGGGAGTCTCAGGTGACCCTAGGGGGAAATGAAGTGGAAAGTGAGAGAGTGGAATTGAATCCCCTATAGTTCAATATAATAGGTGAGAAATGGCTTGATAACGAGTCTCGGAGATGGTTTATGGTTTCCAAATACTTGAGTACCTACGGAAACTATTTGTACATACCCGAGACACAAGAAGGAACACATATACAAGCTCAAAGTTAACTGGACAAGCAAGTTATTTTTGTTGTACCTAATTGCAGTAGTAAACAAAAATATATATCAGCAAGAAAACCAACTAACCATTGCAAATTTAACCATCAAAATTGTCAAATAGTTATTAGACAATGAAGTACTAAAACAGTGATAACTTTCCAATACTTAAGCATGAACTTTGATGGTAAATTAGGGCTGCCAAATGAAGTTATCATAAAAGTGTTAGGGAAACCTTATGTCTGTAGCAAACAATTTCTATAGCAGCAAATTCCAACCATAAAAATCAACAAGTAAATCGTTAGAAAGACAGCCAATAACTAGGAGAACAATAATCTAGGATTATAAGTCAATTTCCACAGTTGAAAAGTGAGTAAATGATGTAAGAAAATGATTTTTTCTGCAGCCCTAATGGCTATAGCATTAATCTCTTAAAAGCAATGACAATTAAGAGACTAGATAAAATGCCCTTAGGGATTAATCAAGCTTAAAGCATAAGCAAGTGTTTCCAACTTAGACAATTACAATATCTCATGTTTTCACGCATCCCAATGCAATGATTTTATTTCTCCACTGCAAGAAGATTAGTACCTTTAAATATTAGGTTGTGGAGTATCAAAAATTAAGGATCTAGTTGAGGTACTTCCTTGGGGGTGTAAGCCCTTTTACTCCCCAAGGAAAGCTAAGCTAGCTAGGAAAAACCCTAGGAGGGTGTAAACCATTTTACTCCTCCTAGTATTTCCTTATGCAACAAAGTATTCCAACACAAATATGATGGACTTAGTGGGGTTGTATGCACTTATAATCTCAAAAAGATTAATAAAATTAACCTTGCAACCAAGAAAAGAAGCAATAGCAATAAAGATTCCTTACCTAGTCCAAGCATTAACAAGATAAACCTCTTTTTAACCAAGGAAATCCACCATAAAGAAAGAAATAGACCTCCAATAGAGATAGCACACCTTCCATCCATCCAATAGACAAAGTAAAAACATTACAAGAGACAACGACAAGAGAGATATGTAAAAATTCCCCAAGTAGGGTGCAAATTTCAGCCAAGAATGTCTTCTCTCAAGTGAGAGAGTTATGATAAAAATGAAATGAAATGATTCTTATTTATACAAATCCTCTTGTAAGTGTTTGTCCACTTAATATTAGGGTAAACCACAAAGTGAGGGGCCAACAACCATTACTTTTCCCTGTAATGTTCCCAAGCCAAGATGCAAGGAACATCACAATTTTTGGTGTTTTTTTTAACTTTTGTTGGATGTGGTATTTTGTCAAACAATTTGTTGATCTACTTGTTTACATGTGTTTACTTGCAGGATGGCCTCTTGATTTCGGCCTTAGGGTTTAGTTGATGATTTAGATGTGTGTTGCAGCAATAAACAAGAAGATATAATCATGGAACATACCTCAACCATATGCAATATGATAGACAAGCAAAAACATCTCAAATCTGCTTTTATTCATGAAATAGAAGAACCTGCTACAATGAAGATGTCGATCTGGAATGATCAACAAATGGCTAAGAAGATAGACAATAGAAATTGGAGATGCTACAAAATGCTCCAATAGAATATGCCACAGGCCTCCAAAGGCCAAATATCCAATGAAGATCAATAAAGGGTACGATCTGGGTCGTATGAAGTGTCAAAGGCCCCAACTGAATGATGCCACGCCCTGCTGGAATGTTGAAGCTCCTCGACAATTCGGCCATGCTGCCAAAGCTGTCCAATCACCTCAAGAAAGATTCCAAACAATAGATCGGGTGATGGAAAGAACAACCTAGGTGCCTGAATCTCCAAGATCCTTCTCAAACCCTATGGATCTGAACCTCCTCCGAGGAATGGTGTGCCCCCCTAGATGCTTGAAACCCTAGATAAATCGGTCTCTCTCCTAAAGAACTCCAACAGCTCCACCAATCCACTAGAATGATAGATCGGGGCACGGTAATGAAAACCCAAGTGCTCAACTAGGCAAAATACCAGCTAGATCCTTAGATCTAGCTACCCTCCAAATAATGGTGTGCCCTCCTCTTGGGAAATCGTCCCACTGTCAATACAAATAAACCCTCCACTGAAATGCCTCCAGAAACAACCAAGAATGGTGCTAAGACACCTGCAAGGAAAACCCAATACCTGGAATTTCCAAAATATCTTCTCCTCAGCTGGATCGAACCTTCCTTCAATGAGTGGTGCGCCCCCCTTCCTGGAAGCCCCCAATGATATGCCCCTCTTCCTTCTTGTGCCTGTGGCTGGTGTAGAACCCTCCTGCATTGATGTAGAACCGAACTAGAATGGTGTGGGAGAGTATTGCATCTCTGATACCAAGCTTGGGACAAGCTAGGTGGAATCTTTCACCACCAAATCGTCCTCTAGGGTTTGTTAAGTCAAACCCTCAAAACCCCCAATGTTGGGCTCACTAGCTAGAAGCCGGATATCAAATATGAACATACATGAATAAATGAGTAGAGGCCCTTGCCTTTCCTTTATACTTTTTTCTCCCCTTGTCCCTCCAAAGTGACTTTCATTTTATTAATATTTAATTAATTAATTAATTAAATCACTTTAATTAATTAATTAACCTTTTTACCTCTGAAAAACACCTTATCTCTCCTTCTGGCTTCCCTGACCACTGAAATTCGCTTCTCATCATCCTATTTGTAGTGTTGTTCCTCCTGATTCCAATGAGATATTACACTGAGAGGTTCCTCCAAGTATAGTGCCCAAAATGACATCTTCAGTGAATTTAATTGACTTATAGCCAAAAATACTCAAAACCATGGAAATCGTCGGAATGCCACGGAACCAAAGCCAATCTGTGCGGAATGGATCATAATGATGAAGTAGGATGAGTAATGCAAGCTGGACCCCACAATGCCTCTCAATAACCCTTGTACTCGCTATAACATCCATCTGGTTACTCTAGTCATCATAAACCTCTGCACTGTGATGATGTCCCAAAGTGGGGACATTACATTCCCCTTTACATTATAAAGTTCAAATTTAACTTTAAAAATGCACATAATAAACCCTAAAGTGACTTCATCCCTCTTCTAGGGTGACATTTTGGCATCAAGAGAAGGACGTTGGTCTTGGAGGTGACATGTTGGGGCTCCAAAGGCCTTCTCCTCAAGAGCTATGATCTTCAAGGTTTTCCTCCCCATCCAAAGATGCCAAATGTCAAGTAGCAACAACACCACCACCACAACCCTAGCCCTAAGGTGACGTTAACCTCTTCAAAAGTGATGTTTTAACCTCAAGATAAAATCGTTGGGTTGGCTAAGAGCTGGGATAGGTACTCCATGGTCTCTCCTTAGGCCTCCAAAGGCTATCATTGTTGTTCGGCGTGTGGGCCATGGTATCCAACCTATGGGCTTCAAGCCCCAAGGAATCCCAAGATATGCTTGTTCTTCCAAAATTGTCCACTAACTAGGTCTTGTAAAGACAATGAATACGCCCTCCAAGAATCTCAAGTCAAATGCATCATAATAAGTAAATAAAATTAATAAAAGAGTCATTTAATCATGTACATCCAAACCACCTCATAAAAATAAACAAGTTCTCAAAGACCCTATGCAATTTTCCAATTTTAAGTACGGGTGGGTTGACAAAGCAACCTATTGGGTGAATTGTACCTCAATTTTAGGAGTGTTTCCCAAGTGGGCCTCTCTCTAGGTCATGTGGATGAAGTGACATGGATGGGGGTAATACTTTTGGGCATGAGTTTCATCACATACAAGGGATCACGGTGTCTCATTTATGGGTGCCTTTGTAGAGGGTGTGTTGCACCTTCATTTTCAATGAAACCTTTTTCCAAGCCCATTTATTGCCTTTTGTCCTTTTAAGATGTTTCCAAGTTCAAGCCAAGGTGGGGCTTCTACCTAATCATGAAAAATAGTGCCCACCTTGACTCTACCTTGGTCACATCATGCTTCCCCAAGTTGAAGTCATGTGTGGGGCTTATGTTGATATTATGGTAGTTGCGAGAGGTATTAACCTCTATGTGTAACCTTTGACGAGACTAGAATATTGTGGGAAGCAAGAGAAACCCTAAAACATTGGATAATAACCCTAGAAGGAAAGTCGGCTCAAGATAATAATTTATATTAAATTATTATCCTCCAGAAATACAAGTCGGCCCAGTTAGGTCACTTGGAAGACTATAAATAAGAGGTTGCTAGATCTCATTTAACACACACTCTCACAGCTCACACAGACTAGTAGTGCGCAAGTTTTGGAGTGCAGTTGCAGCTACTGCAACTAGGATTTTGGTCTTTGGTTATGGTTTGGACTTTATGCCTTGGTTATGGTTTGGACTCTTTGCTTGGTGCACTAGATTTGGAGAGAAGTATGCTACCTTGGTTGGCTATTGGTTCTAAGGGTTTGCTTCTGGAATTATTTTATCTGTCAAGGTTAAGGTTCTCGGGGGTGGCTTCAACCTAAGGTTGGGTGACAATATTGTTATATTGTTTATGGAAAAATAATCACATCTCTTTATTTCTAACAGGTTATGGGCCCACACTATCTTCAAACAGTCTAACAACTGGAAGATAGATTGGGAAGTTATTTGTTAAGCTCGTTGTGGCACCAGTTACAGTTGCAGCTAGGTTTTTTTATTATGCAGCTACAAAAAACCGTAACCCTTATGTTTGGGCACTTTGGTGAATAATTTGACCTAATTCCTTGACATCCTAGTGCGCCCTATCCTAGCACACCTCTTGGTACCCTCAGCTAGAAAAAACGTCAAGTTTGAATTTTTGGTCAAAGTCAAAGTCAAAGGTTGACTGGTCAAAGTCAAAGGTTGACTTTCGGTCAAATTCATTTTGTGGTCAAAGTTGAAATTATAGATTTTCTAGCTTGTTCTAATCATTGAATCTTCTGATTCAGTTTCTAATCTCTTCTTGTCAAGATGGTATCTAGTTTCAGATTGGAAGACAAGTTGGACAATGCTACAAGACTTCAAAGGTATGCAATTGTATATGCTATCCAAGTTATATCATCTACAAAAAACATGAGTCTGTTTGCAGGGAAAGTACTAGAGACCTTGTCCAAGCTGTAATATTGGATTTAGTGCATTCAAAAGAACAAGCACGCCCTCTATAGCAAGTTAGGCTTCAGGTTCCAGGTTTGATTAAATTGTTAAGCTTCAAAATTGTATATATCAAGGGTGATAATTGCTACATTACAAAAATAGTCTTTGAAAGGTTCTATTATTACTAGGTGCAATGAATACTTGACTGCATATGAATGCCATTGATATAGATTCCTATTTTACTTGTTTTCAAGATAAACTAGCATTTCCTCTAGAGAGATATTTCTTGTTTCCTCTTGTTGTTCTTGTTCCGAGCAGGTACCCTTGTGAAATATGTTTGATGAACAATATTTGCGGAAGCTATCATAGAAGAATTTTGTAAGGATGAAACAATGCTTGCAACAACTACTGGATGGGAAGCAATCATAACAAATAGAAACAAACTTGAAGAGACTCAGAGGGATTCAAACTCATAAAGAAGTCAGTAATCAAGAGGAAACTAGAACAAACTTGTGACAATTTGCAGAAAGAAAGAAGGATGCAGATAGAAGCATGGACTCTCTCACATGGAGGGAGTTGGTTACAGAATTCCAAAAGAAGAGCATGCATATTTCTCATTCAGGAATGAAGCAGGGATTAGGAGGGAGCTAATCCCCAATAATATGATCCATTGAAGAATCTGTGAATTCTATGAAGTATCTTTCCATGTTCTTCATTGGAAGCAGCAGCCATGATAAGAAACATGTGTTCTTCTTGACTCTAGAAGAAGTCTTCTCCAAAAAGAAGCCTTGAATATCCATGGTTGTCCATCTACATTTATGTTCCTATGACGAAAGGAAGAAGTTGGAACCTTCAGGAAGGAAGGAAATGGAATCTATAGAAGATTCCATGGACTCCAACATTAAAGAGAAACATGAGCAAGAACATGAAAATTCCAAGAGAGAGAAAATTCAGAAAAACCAATTGAACTAGTTTGAACCCACTTGAAGTAGTCAAGTAGAAGGAATGGAAGGAAGTTGTGATGAAGAAAAATATAATTGTGAAAAATACTTAAGCATTGAGAGATACAAGGGAAGACTCAAGGCTAGAAGGTTCTCCCAAAAGGAGGGAGAATACTATGATGACAACGTGTTCCTGTAACCAGACATACCTCTACCTGAGCCATTATATCTCCTGCAATATTCACAGGTTGGAGTTTACATCAAATGGATGTAAAAAAAAATCTTCTGAACATAGTAAATGAAGAAGAAGCATATATAACAACCTCAAGGTTTTGAGGTATACTATAAAGAGACCCCATGTATGAAGATAGAAGAAGACCTTCTATGGATTCAAGCAACCTGGTGCAGAACCTCTCATGTACAACAGAAGCATTGTGAAAACTTCCTATGAGAAAGGAAGTGTATTGAAATGATTCTTCAGAAGTCTAGGATGATGGATTGCAAATCTATGGGAAAATCCCATGATGACAGATATGAAGAAGATGAGAGACTTTGATCAATATGAGAGACTCTGATCCAGTAGACACATCTATGTATCGACAATTGATTGGCTCGTTAATGTATTTGGAGAATACTCGGCCGGATATTTTCCTTGTGAGACATTTGAGTTATGATATACAACTACATGGATTTATCAATTCAGATTGGGCAGGGAGTGCAAATGAAAAAAGAAGTTCTACTTGGATATGTTTCATTTTGATCTTTGCCACGATGTCATGGGCTAGCAGGAAATAGAAGTTTGTTGTACTCAAGCACTGCAGAAGCAGAGTATATTGTAGCTTGTGATGCTTGTACAGAAGAAGTGTGGCTCTGTAAGTTGATTTATGGATTGTTTGATCAGGTGTTGGATTCGACCATGATATATTNAAGAATGCTCTTCGCAGTTACATTATTTCAACAATATTGTGATAATCAGAGTCGTGTGAAGCTTTCATAGAACCTAGTGTTCCATGACAGGTCGAAGAACATTGATATTGAGTATTATTTTCTCCATGATAGAGTCAAGAGGGGAGAAGTGGTTCTCCAGTATATCTTCAAAGATGAGTAGATAGCAAATATTTTGGAAAAGCCTATGTCCAAGATGAAAATTTTGTGTACTTAAGGGACAAGCTGGTACTCATGGAGATGACTTCCTTATTGGAAAAGGAAGAGATTACTCCCATGTTGGGAGGGAAAACTGATATGTTATTGATTTATGGGCAGTCATTTTCCAGTTCAGAAAATGATCCAGGTTGGGAATTCACCTTCCAATCCGGAAAGTGGCCCAAGATTTCTAATGGACAGGAATTTTCCAGTTTGGAAAATGGTCCAAATTGGACAGTCATTTTCGTAATGAAATTGGTCCAATAGATTGTTGATGTACCATAGATAGTGATTCCCCTTGTGGCCAGTGTGGGGGAATGGTCTAGGACGGTCATTCTTCTTGGCAATCACTCTGAGTAGTGGTCAAGCAAAATGGTTTGCCTCTCTGGGCAGTCATTCTTTCGAAGTGAGCAGTTTCAAAGAATGGTCTGTTATAGGAGGTTGGTGATGGATAGTCATTTCCATTAGGAAATGGTCCGAAAAAGCATTCCCTAGGGCAGACTCATTCTCTCTAGGTTGCACTGTGATTAGTGTCGAAAGAATGGCCTAGTTAGGTGAATGGTCCAGGTTCAACAATCATGGACCATTCATCAATCAGGGATCAACCTTTGTAGCCACAATAATCTAGTACAAGGCTTTGCATCTGAGTTGATGCATAATTTTTAGCTTCCACTCGAAGTGGTTATAAGGCGTGAGAAGTATTGTTGGGAAATAAAGTGGTTATTAGTGTCGAAAGAATGGCCTAGTTAGGTGAATGGTCCAGGTTCAACAATCATGGACCATTCAGCAATCAGGGATCAACCTTTGTAGCCACAATAATCTAGTACAAGGCTCTGCATCTGAGTTGATGCATAATTTTTAGCTTCCACTCGAAGTGGTTATAAGGCGTGAGAAGTATTGTTGGGAAATAATCCATCTTTTCTAAATACATCTCCCTTCTGGACCTACAAATAAGATACATATGTTCCTTTCTCCTAGAAACATGTGGGATCTAATACCATGTAGAATTGTGGTGAAACCTGCACAGAGAATCTAGCTAACAACAATTCTTACAAAGCTTGCAAAATGAGAGGAGTGAAGAGATGAGAGAAAAGAATCAATAGAATTGTATTCATTGTATGAGTAAAATGGTAAAATACACATGATATACTCTACATGGATAAGTGAAGTCTCCATAGTAGTGATCTAGAGATATCTAGACACTCACCGACAAAAACTAAAGTAATCTGATACCTAGTCCTAGTTAACCAATCCATGTAATCATCAGTTAATTGAGTCACATGTGTGGAAGTAAGAGAAACACATGCAACTATTGGTGATAAAATTGAGGTTTTCATGCATGATTTACTTCCACTAGTCTAACTAAGTGTAACTGACTCTAAACTGAAGAGGAGCACCCTATTTTGTAGGGGAATATTCTCTAGAGAGAATATTCTCATCTAAGAAAGTGTTCTCAACATTGGACTATCAACCTTAGGAAAAGAATTACCTAGGTGAGTGTGTAATATCTCCAACACTTCCACATAGTACCAAGTGTCTAGACGTGTGGAAGTCGTCCATAGTTTTCTACCTTGAGACTTTACTTTAATTAAAGGAATTATTAAAGTAAAGTGATTTTATTAGAGAGTTGAGTTGTATTTAAGGAAATGCTTTAATTATCATTAGTGAATTAAATAATAGCCATCGATCTCAAGTGAGGTGAGAAGTAATCTAAACCGTCAATCATTTTGGAGATTAGGGATAGTTCATAACTCAATCTTATAAAATCAAGGATAGGGTGAAGGAGGAAGACACTTGATACACAAGAGAGCATAGAAGGACTTTTTCTCAAAAAGAGTTGGATCACAAAGGACTATGATTCAAGGAGATCTTGGATAGGTGGAGAAGGAATTCCATCTAGATATCTAGGCCAAAGGAAGAGAGAGATCAAGTGTATAGCAAAAGGATTGAACTCCGCAGACAATGAAGGTATTCTAGTATAGGTCACACTGTCAACACAAGTTTTAGTGTACAAGTCGCGCGGATAGTGCGAGTATTTTGTTACACGTTGCACAAAACAACAAAGCCACATTGTCATTGTACATGATCATACAATAGTTTTGGTAGCAGATTATCCAGTCACGTTTTGATCTACTTTGTCTCTTTTCTAATTGGGCCATTTTCCCAGTAAGGGAGCCCTTCTAATATTTGAATTTATTTGAATGATAAGCTTAGTTGATGGGTAGAATATATTTGTTTATTGTGGTTGAGAATTTTGGTTTCCAGTATTGCTTCCACTATCTTTACTGAGTTGAATATTCCAGCAGTGTATTTTTGTTTTTTGAGTTGCTAATCCGATTTGCAACAAGGAAATCACTAGATAACAAGATACCTAGGTGTCGAAGTAAAAATTTCAACAAAAATGACATGTAAACCATGTATTTTTCATGTGATGATAACGAAGGGTCGCTTTAGGTGGGAAAATTTGAGGAAAGAAAATAGTATTCTGAGAATGTTGGTTTTATTAAGTTGGTGCAACCCTTTGAGGAAAGAAAATAGTATTCTAATAATGTTGGTATTGTTAAGTTGGCACAACCCTTTGTATAAGAAAAAAGAGTGGTGGAAAAGTGTTATGGAGTTATGTTTATTGGAATGGTTCATGGACCAATTTCGATCTTATTCAATTTAAAGATATTGTATAATGAGAAATGGTGTGGTTTTAAGACCAATCTTAATTAGTTAATAGCATCTAAGAATAACTAACTTTCTAAAATTACCTATCCTTTTTCTTGACCAACCTCGATTTCTTTTGGAATGACGGACCTGTGGATTTGATTGGTCAACCCTCCCCAACAATTTTAAATTACTATCACTCATTCCAGACTTCATAAACAATTAATAGTTTAGAATTCTTTATTCACCAAACATATTTGAACAATAATAAAGTTTAGAATGTATTACTTTCCATGAAATATTTATTGTGGTGGTAGTTAGACTAACCAAAAATATTTTGGAGTGATTTTCATAGTGAAACAAGTTGTTGGACTTACCAAAAAACACCTTGGAATGGAGGAATTTGTAACACTTGTGATACAAAAGAGGTTGAGTAGGAGCATTGTTCCCTTTTAATTTTTCCTTCCATTAATAATTCAAAACATAAATTTACCCATCTCATAACTTAAATCTTGATGTTGGTACTTTAATTGGTAGATGGAATAATCCAAAAATTTCTTGGAATATCCCACAAGGGTGTGGTCTAGCGACAAGCATTAAGGTGATTGGACTTGTGTTAACACGGAGACCCAAGTTCAAAAATCTTTGTGTGGGTGTCGATGAATCTAAGTGCAAGTCCTAGGTGACTAACTCTCCAAAAAAAACCTTTGAATAAATTAATCTCTTAGCTAAAGAGACTCTATAAAACATATTTCTCAAAAAAAAAAATGGAATCAATGAATTTATAAAAATTGTAATATAAATAAGGTTGAGTATGAGCACCATTTCCTTTTAACTTGTTTTGTCCTTAATAATATAATACATAACTTTATTGAAATTTGTAACTTAAATCTTGACGTTAGATATTTGTCTAACTTCCCTTCCCTTTTATTCATTTTAAAAAATATCTAATATGGTTCTTCTTTATTTGTCAGAAATTGTATTTATCATGAAAGATGATAAAAATCATCATCATATAATCGACCAAATTTTCCATCTAAATTTATTAGATAAATTTTATTGATTTTAAAAGATAACAAACATCGACAGAAAAAAATATTTTATATTATTGGATAGACTTGATAAAATTGGAAAAGAGCATTTGCCCAACTTACAAAATCATAAATCTATGTCCATTCAATTTATTGAAATTCATTAATAACATTCAAATATAATATATGAATGGATTTTAATAATTATGATAGTTGTCAAACAAGTCTAGTTTGGGTGGTTTGGAGGAAGAATTGTCATCCTTTCCACCTTGATTCAAATCTTGTTTGTAACATGCTTTCTCTTTATGAGCGAATTGTTGATTGAGGCCCTTTGTGAGCCATGAGGAATATATTACCCTTTATTACTAGCATGAAGGTGGCGTGCTTGGTTACACATGATGATTTGGATTGGATGATTATATAATTTTTCATCTATCTTGGCATTTTCTAGGTGGAAATATTAGAGGAATTGGCTTGCAAGGCTTATTTTAGTGGCAAGTTCAAGTTTGGATATTTGAGGTATTGAACCTTCCAAATCCATTTTGAGGCATCAAATGGCGTTTTTTGAGGTCAAAAATGTTTTGAACATATCTCATAGACCCTTGACACTATTTTACATAATAAGACCTTTCCAACAGTGCGAAAATCACCTCAATCAGAGCTCATATGTGGAATTTATGACTCCTACAAGTTGACCTACCTTGTTGAACACCATGGTATGAGTGGATGCCATGTCATCCCCCATTAATCACACATGTGAGGCTATCCATGTGTGGAATTTCAAAAATATTCTATAAGGTCCAAAACCTTATCACTAATTGAGGGTTGAAGATGTAAAAACCCTAAACCTAGACAACTATTGGGCTATGTTAAATACCAGGTTGTTAGGAGGAGAAAGGGTTCCATTCTTTAACATTGTACTTGTTCCATAGTTGATAAAAGCATCTAGGAGTGGTATTTTGAAAGAATAATAGAGGAGGTATGGATTATGTAGTAGCCATTCAGGCCACAATGTCGAGGAAACTCCATAGTGAGTGCCCTTTTCTTTGTACTTGCTTTTTCATAACTAAAGAAAAGAGAGTAGAGCATAGGCCTCACCTTCTAGCTAACTTTTCTCCCATATCAGGTTTTCCAGGATACATCTTGTGTTCATTTTTGTGGATGGTGAGTTCATTTTCCTCTTCTTTCATTTTTGTAATTCAACTATTTTATCGAGCACTAAGCTAGTAATAATTAATCTAGGATCTAAGGAAATAAACTACATAATCTGAGAATTCAAAATACTACAAGATATGTTTTGATGAACTGTTCCAGTGGAATATCCATGATAGTTTACAGATCATATTGGTATCATATATGTTTTCTTTAGGGTATTTATGGAAAGTTCCAGGTTCCATGAATTGGCTTAAGAACGAGGTTGACCCTACCCTGTTGATATTATGGTAGCTGCGGGAGGTATTTAACTCCACGTGTAAACCTAACGAGAATAGAATATTCTAGGAAGCAAGAAGAAACCCTAATAAGTTGGCTAATAACCCTAGAAGACAAGTCGGCTCAAGAGGATAATTTGTATTAGGTTATTAGCCTCCAAGAGAAGAAGTCGGGTAGAAGAAATAATATATAATGAGTAAATAGGTATCCAGAATCAGAAGTCGGCCCAGGCAGTTAGCCAAAATTAGTATAAATACAGGAGGCCAGTCTTCATTTTGGCAGGCATTTCTCATAATTGCAGAGCAACACTTGTGCGCACTACAGTTGCCCAGTTTGTGCGCAAGTTTGGAGGAGAGTTGTCGTTGCAGCTGTTGCAACCAGCAGATTTCGGTTTTGGCTTGGACTATCTGATTAACTCTTGTTTGGTGCGCTATCCTTGGGGAAAGGTGTGCTACCCTTTGTTTGGCTATCTAGCCTAGGGTTTTCTTCCGGAATGATTCTCTGTCAAGGTTAAGGTGCTCGGAGGGTGGCTTTGGCCTATGGTTGGGTGACAATAGTGATATTGTCGATGGTAAGACAAGCACATCCATTATATTTTAACAGGTTATGGGCCCACACCTCCTTCATTCAGTCTAACCACTGGAAAGAAGCATAGCCATAAAGATATTAAGCTTGTTGAAGAACTGTCGCTAGGGTTTCTAGCAGGAGCAGTCACCAAAGCACTGTCGCTAGGGTTACTAGCAGGTGCAGTTGTAGAAAACCTAATCCTCTCGTTGAGGCACCTTAAGTGAAGGGATTGACCTAATTTTCGGATAGACCAGTGCACCCTAGCCTAGCGCATCTCTTAGTACTCTCAGCAAGCCAAGATGTCAAGTTTGAGTTTTTGGTCAGATCTAGGGTTGACCAAG
Organism: Picea mariana; assembly: GCA_032191745.1. Lineage (NCBI taxonomy): Eukaryota > Viridiplantae > Streptophyta > Pinopsida > Pinales > Pinaceae > Picea > Picea mariana. Next base: position 74,566 of record JASDQU010503263.1, read on the forward strand.
TCAAAGAAGCCATGACTTACTCTATGAAGTCAAAAAACAAGTTAGATGGAGCCTCTAACTTCAGAGCATGGAAGACAAGGATTGACCTCATCCTTGCCAAGAATAAAGTGTTGGATATCGTGAAAGGAAAGATTGTGAAACCAAAGTTTGAATAATGAAAAGAGAAAGAACCGCAGAACGTTGCAGTTATGGAAAAGTTCAAAGACGGTGACATCAATGCCATGAGTATCATAGTGGACTATATAAAAGACCACTTGATACGCTACATCTCCCATATTGACTCATCGAAGAAGATGTACGATGCCCTAACAAACCTCTTCTCAATCAGAAACATTGGACAAGTAATGAGTCTGAAGAATGAGCTATGTGACATGAAGATGAATGGTGATGACAACATAACATCATACTTTGTGAGAATTGACCAGTTAAGAGATCAACTACAAGCTATTGAAGAGATCATTTCAGAGAAGGAATTGGTAAACATAGTACTCAATGGTCTTCCCAAGACATGGGATGCATTTTCCGCAAGCATGAACACAAGGAAGGAATATCCTACATTTGAAGAACTTTGGACTTGGTGTGCTTAAGAAGAATCAAGGATCAGTGCAAAAGAGAAACCCCAAAAGAAGTATGATGATCAATCCTTTACAGTAAGATTCAATAATTTCAAGAACAAAAGGAAGTTTGGTTCAAGGAAGAAGCCAAATCAAGAGAAAGACATGTCATAAATACAATGCTTCAACTGTCGAAAGTATGGTCACTACAATAATCATTGTCCCGAGCCAAAGAAAAGGAAAGGGACACACGAAGCATCAATTGTCGAAGAAAAGGAACCTACAAAGAAGACCAAGAAGGATAAAACATACTTCTTCTTCTAAGACAAGGTAACAATACTCTTCTTAGTTATTGTACATATCTTGTTTGCATAGTCTCTGTACATATCTTGTATATCTATCTCTTAGAAGATAATATGTTCCAATAATAACTATACCTATGGAAGAACAAACAAGATAAGGATTGCTATCATTATACAAGTTGGATAATACACATGAAAGGATGAAATACATCAAACAAATCATGTGGAAGTTATTACAAGTTAAGCCGAAATCGGAATCAATATTGAAGAAACTTAGAAGAAGCAAAGACAGAAAGAAGTCAGCGATCAAGAGGAAATTGGAGAAAGACTTATGACACTTTGCAGGAGACAATAAGGATGCAGACGGAAGCATGGACTCTGTTATTTGGAGGGAGTTGATTATATATTTCCAAAAGAAAAACATGCACTCATACATGAAGCAAGGATTAGGAAGGAGCTAATCCTATGATCCATTGAAGATGATGAAGTATATATCCATGGTAGCAGCGATGAAAGGCAGTACGTGTTCAGTTCGACCTTAGAAGAAGTCTTCTTAGAAGAGAAGCCTTAAAGTATCCATGGTTGTCCATCCACGTCTATGATCCTATGATGAAAGGAAGAAGTGGAATCTTTAGGGCATGGAATATATAAGAAACTCCATGGACCCAAGAGCTAAAGAAAAACATGAGGAAGAATATGAAGATTCCAAGAAAGAAAGAGAAGCCAGAACAACCAGTCATTGTATTGAGAATCACAAGATTACCAGCCTGATATGAACTCACTAAAAGCAATCAAGCAAAGGAACTGAAAGTTGTGATGAAGAACAGTGTATATGAATGCAAGCATTACAAGATCCATATCTAGAGGTTCTCCTAGATGGAGGGAGAAGACTATGATGATTATTTGTTCCAGTAAACCAGACATATCTCTACATGAGTCATTATATCATCCGCAATATCCATGGGTTGGAGTTCTACATCAGATAAATGCAAAGACTGTTCTCCAGAGAAATTGAACCAAGAGCATATGAAGAGAAACCTCAAGGCTTTGAGGCATACTAGAAAGAGACCCTTGTATGCAGATGGAAGAAGACAACTTGGTGGGGAACCTCCAATGGACAGCAGAAGCGTGGTGAATATTTTCTATAACAAAGATATTGTATCAGAATGATTACTCAGAAGATCAGGATGATTGATTTCCAATCCATGAAAAATATCTCATGATGACAGAAGAAGTGCCACATGGATATGTTCCAGTTTGACCCTTGCCACGATGTTGTGAGCTAGCAGGAACCAAAGAGGAATCCAACAATGATATACTTTATTGATCAGAGTTATATGAAGCCTTCAGAGAAAACCAATGTTCCAGACTGAAGTACATTTGAGATAAAGCATTACATTCTTCGTGATGAAGTCCAGAAAGGAGAAAGTGGTTCTCCAATATGTATATCCACAGATGAGCAGATAAGTAGACATTTTGGTAAAGCTTCTGTCCAAGATGAAAGAGTTTGCATACTCAAGCTAGAGTTTGTGGAGACGACTTCATTATTGAAAAAGGAAGAGATGACTCCCAAGTTGGTAGGGAGCACTGATGTGTTATTGATTGATGGACAGTCATTTTTCAGTTCGAAAAATGGTCCAGGATGAGCGGTTCCTTTCCAGATTCGGAAAGTGGTTTGATATTTCTGATGGACGGGAATTTTCCAGTTCGGAAAATGGTCTAGATCAAACGGTCATTTTCGTAATGAAAATGGTTCGATGGATTGATGATGTACCATAGACAGTGATTTCCCATTGTGGTTAACATGGGGAATGGTCTAGGGCAGTCTCTCTTCTTGAGGGTTACTCAAGAAGACTGGCCCGCCTCACCGGACAACGATTTCCCATTGTGGTTAACATGGGGAATGGTCTGTTTTGGAGGTTGGTGCAGGATAGTCATTTCCTTAGGAAATGGTCTGGACAGTCATTCCTTAAGGAAGATTCATTCTCTCCAGGTTTCACTTTGTTTAGTGTCGGAGGAATGGCCCAGGGTGGGGAATGATCCAGGTTCAACAATCATGGACAGACATTCCTTAGGGCAAACTCATTCTCTCCAGGTTACACTTTGTCTAGTGTCGGAGGAATGGCCCGGGGTGGGGAATGGTCCAAGCTCAAAAATTAGGACATTTATTCTTCCTTGCTTGAGAAGAATAGTCCATATAGCTCATCATTGATGTTTGACCTTATGAGGGCAGATGCTCTTCCAAGATTTCACAGATGTGAGTGGAAGAATGGCCCAGATGATTCAGTTTGTATCATAACATTGTTTTTGTGCAGGTTGATATCAGATGATTGTTATGAAGACTGCATGTCTCTAGACAGTAGATGTATACTACTATNGTGCAGGTTGATATCAGATGATTGTTATGAAGACTGTATGTCTCTAGACAGTAGATGTATACTACTATGGTGGATGTGTTCCACTACTTGTGACTATACGTCATTGATCAAGTACTTGTGTGCTACTTGGTGTGGTAGTGTACCACTGGATTGTAGTTGTGTACTACTATGGATAGACACAGTTGTGGTTTATTGAATGATATTGTTCTGATTGCCTTGAAGACTATCAACAGTGTTGGAAATGATTATAAGCTAGATGGATAATCAATGGACAGAGCTTTCCCAGATGGAAAATGGTCCAGGACATTTATTCTTCTAGGACATATGTCCGGATTAGAAGAATGGTTCTTGTGTCACTCTATGGAGTGAGTGACTTATCCAGCATCATGTCTGATGGAGTATGGTTTCGAGAGATGATGTAGTTGATGACATTGATAGTCCATATGAATATGTTGATGCTACCAGGTAAATGGTATGTTTGTGCTTAGGACCATTACCTTCAATACCTCCCTAGCTAGGAGGGAGTGTTGATATTATGGTAGCTGCGGGAGGTATTTACCTCCACGTGTAAACCTAACGAGAATAGGATATTCCGAGAAGCAAGAAGAAACCCTAATGAGTTGTCTAATAACCCTAGAAGACAAGTCTGCTCAAGAGGATAATTTGTATTAGGTTATTAGCCTCCAAGAGAAGAAGTCGTCCAGAAGAAATAATATATAATGAGTAAATAGGTATCCAAAATAAGAAGTTGGCCCAGGCAATTAGCCAGAATTAGTATAAATACAGGAGGCCAGTCTTCATTCTGGCAGGCATTTCTCACAATTGCAGAGAAGCACTTGTGCGCACTGCAGTTGCCTAGTTTGTGCGCAAGTTTGGAGGAGAGTTGTCGTTGCAACTGCTACAACTAGAAGATCTCGGTTTTGGCTTGGACTATCTCTTGGTTATGGTTTGGACTATCTGATCATCTCTTGTTTGGTGCATTATCCTTGGGGAAATGTGCGCTACACTTTGTTTGGCTATGTAGCTTAGGGTTTGCTTCCGAAATGATTCTCTGTCAAGGTTAAGGTGCTCAGAGGGTGGCTTTGGCCTATGGTTGGGTGACAATAGTGATATTGTCGATGGTAAAACAAGCACATCCATTATATTCTAACATACCCATGGTAGATGAGTTTGTTCATAACAATCCTTTGGATGCAGCAAAAGAGAGCTATTTTAGGTTGGAGGAGCGAGTTGTTGATATCTCTCACAACATGGCCCTCCTCATGGAAGCTCTATAAAAAACATTTAGACCTTTAGGGGAGGTTGGTGGCTCTAAATAAAAACATGGATCTGATGAGAAACTGGGAGATAGTTGAGACCCAAAAAATGAGTTAAAAAAAAGAGCCCAAGAAAGAGCAACCAAAATTCAGTGCCATCACGCCTTCACAACCTCTTTTTAAAATGGAAGTGAAAGTGGACATAAAATCCTATTAATATGAGATCGATGTTGTTAAGTTGAATCATTGGTTGCAATAGTTAGAAGTGTATTTCAGTGTCCATAATATAGATGAAGAGAAAATAAAATCATTTTCCTAACTGAAACTAGAGGGCCATGCACTAACCTAGTGGGAAATCCACACAGAGACACTTAGGCTAGAGGGTGATCCACTAGTAACTAAATGGGAGGATTTTAAAACACTTATCAAGTCCCAATTTACCCTTTTGGTTATGTAGAGGTATGTATATGACCAATGGATCCATGGGAATTGCTTCAGGAAAAGGAAAGGGAAATGTGTGAAAGAGTACACCATTGAATTTAGGAAGATGGTGATCATGTTGGGTATCTCTCCTAAGAACCCCAGATGTACTTTTCAAGCATCTAGTGGGTCTACATATTCAATTTCAAAAGCAAGTGATGATCTTCAAACCCAAGGCCATTGATGAATCTTGTGTGCAAGAATAGTGTCTAGAGAACATGGACCATAAGAAAGGATAGCCAGCTGGTTCTAAACATAAATACCACTAAGATTCCTCCAAGGAGGGGAAGAATAAGTGGAAATGAAATGACAATAATATGACAACCACTGCACATTAGTGCAAGGATACAAACAACTACTGCAACCATTGAAATATTGATGGTCACACCGAACATAAGTGTTGGAAGCTACATCCATAGTTGAATCGAAAGAACCATAAGAGAATGTTAAGAATAAGAACTTTTTAGGAAAGGATTCAGGCAACTAGTTAGAGAGAAACTCAGATGTGGATGAGAAGATTGTCTTAACGTCAATGAAAAAGGAGGTGAATCTCAATTGCCTTCATCACAAGGAAGAGAATGAGATGACTAAACTCTTTTATATTAATATCTAGGTAAAAAATACCAAGGTAGACGTTCAATTCAATTCTATCTCATAGGCCAACCTCATAGCAGATGATTTAGTCAACAAGCTTTAGTTGGAGGTCCATGATCATCCGAGCCCTTATCCATTNCAGATGTGGATGAGAAGATTGTCTTAACGTCAATGAAAAAGGAGGTGAATCTCAATTGCTTTCATCACAAGGAAGAGAATGAGATGACTAAACTCTTTTATATTAATATCTAGGTAAAAAATACCAAGGTAGACGTTCAATTCAATTCTATCTCATAGGCCAACCTCATAGCAGATGATTTAGTCAACAAGCTTTAGTTGGAGGTCCATGATCATCCGAGCCCTTATCCATTAGAATGGGTGAATAAAAATGTAGAGATCAAAGTCATAAACAGTGTAATATCAAGTTTTCTATAAGTGCATTTTTTTATTGATGAAGTGGAGTTAGATGTAGTACCCCTTAACATGCGTGGTGTAGTATTTGGAAGCCCCTACATGTATATGAGAGATGCAATCTTTATACGAAGAGTAAATAAATATTGCTTGATCAAGAATGGGAAGTCTTACATAATCAATGCACACAAAGGCAAGTCAAATATCTCTCTCGTAAGGGCTAACCAAGCCAAAAAAATTATAATTTTCAATAAGAAGTATGTATTTATTTTCTTAAGAGAGAATCAACTAGGGGAGGAATCAGTAAGAGTAAAGGCATCCCTGGAGGGATTTTCCAAAGAACATAAAAGGCACTTGGAGGAGTTGTTGCAGGAATACATAGGAGTGTTACAATAGCCTAAAGGGTTTCCTCCTAAGAGGGAAGTGGAGCATGGAATATAGTGGTTTCCTGACTACCCATTAACAAATATTGGGTTGTATAGAAAATTTATTTTGGAAGCAGATGAAGTGAAGAAACAGTTGCAACAATTGCTAGAGTAGGGAGTAATTTGACCAAGCGCTTCACCTTTCGGGTCACCTATCATCATAATAACCAAGAAGGATGGGACTTGGTGAATGTGTATCGTCTATAGATATTTGAACAAGAGCACACTCAAGAATTGATGCCCTCTACCCATGATTGATTATTTTTTATACTAGTTACAGCATGCCAAGTACTTCACCAAGTTGGATCTCAAATTAGGATACCACCATGTATGTGTTAAAGAAGAAGACACCTAGAATGTCACCTTAAATATAAGGCAAGGTCTATATGAATGGTTGATCATGCCTTTTGGTTTATGTAATGCACCATCTGCATTTATGTGATTGATGAATGATGTATTGTGTTCCTATTTAGATTCATTTGTAATAGTGTATTTGGATCACATATTGGTTTATAGCTCTACATGGGAATAGCACATCTCATATATCATCCAAGCATTTGAAACTCTAAAAAGGAACACGCTACTAGCTAACCTCAAGAAATGTGATTTTTCTCAGCAACCATTAGTTTATTTGGGGTATGTGCTTGGTGGAGGGGAACTCAAGATAGATCATGTGAAGATGGAGACCATCATCAAGTGTTCATTTCCTACTAATGGAATTGAAGTTAGGAGATTTATTAGGGTAGCTCAATACCTATCAAATTTCATAGCATCATTTTCAATGGTAGTTGCACCACTCCATGTTGTAACAACCAATGGTAAGAGTTTCAGTGGGGAAAGAATCAACAAAAAGATTTCAACAAGCTAAAATGAAATATCATTCAAGAATCAGTTCTCGCATTGCCTAACTTACAGAAGCCTTTCGGAGTGGAGATAGATGAAAGTGGGTATGCTTTGAGAGTAGTTTTGATGCAAGGAGGTAATCCAGTATGTTATCATTCTAAGATGTTACACGGGGGAGTTTTGAACTTCCCTACATATGATAAGGAACTTTATGCCCTAGTTCAAGCTATTAAAAAGTGGAAGCAGTGTCTGATATTAAAGGAAACCATTATCCACACTGATCACCAGCTACTACAGTATTTGTAGGCCTAGAGTAAGCTTCAACAAACCAGACATTACAAGTGGATTGGATTTTTGCAACAGTTCCATCTAGTCATCAAGTATAATAAGGGAAGTACTAATAAGTTTTCAGGCATGCTTTCAAGGCCGCCCACATCCAATATTATAGCTTTGGGAAATTTTATGCACATGGAGCCTTTCACCATGATGCACACATATAAGATGAGGAATTTAAATAGGTGTTTCAGTAGTTGTAGGGCCAAATTCATATAAACGAAGGTGATGGTAAGGATAACTATCATCTTTAGAATGGGTTTCTCTACAAGTTGGATAATCTATATGTTCCTAAAGGTAAATGATTGCACCTTATTAGAGAGGTTCACACATATAAGGTTGTAGGACATTTTGGTGTTGGGAAGACAATTTCCAACTTACAAAGGTATGTTTATTAGCCAAAACTGCAACAAGATGTACCTTGTATATTATAGGATGCATGCTTTGTTGTACCAAAAATCCTAGTAATAGAAAGCAAGGTCTATACCATCCCTTACATGTACCCACACAACCTTGGGAAGCATTTCCATGGATTTTGTGGGTGGTTTTCCAACAACCAAGAAGGGACATGACTATCTATTTGTGGTAGTTGACAGGTTCAACAAGATGTGCACTCTCATGCCTTCTAAAAATGCCATCAAAAGACAAGAAGAAACAAACATGTTCTTTGAATAGGTCTAGGTGCACTTTGGGATACCAAGAAGCATCATCTTAGATAGGGATACCAGATTTCTCAATGCCTTTTGGACTACACTTTGGGAGAAGGTGGAAACTAAGTTGAAGAGATGTACAACATTCCATCTACACTTAGATGGGAAGACAAAAGTATTCAGTAGGACTTTCGTACAACTTTTGAGGGGTTACAATCAAAATCATCCAAAGACTTGGATGAAAATATGATCTAAATTCAACACTCTTATAATAGAGTAGTCCATACTTCCACTGGTAAGTCCCTTTTCAAACTTTCTTTGTGTATTTTCCTCCTTCACCCTTGGATGTTGTCTATGGATTACAAGGAGGAGTGAGGGAATACATCACAAGAGAAGCAGTGAAAGAGGATAAATTTGTTGAAAATATTAGGCAGATCCATTTGCAACTACAAGAAACATTGAAGATGTCACGGGAAAGGTACAAGACCTGATATGATCAACTTAGAATTAGAAAATCATTCAAAGTGGGAGACAAAGTTTGGTTATAGCTAAAAAAGTAAATAGAATAGGGTCGTGTTAAGAAGATGAAGGCTTTGTGGTATGGCCCTTTTTTAGGTATTGGATAAGGTGGGTGATAATGCCTACAAAATTATTCTACCTCCATACATGTGATTTTACTCAGTAGTGAATATGGAGAATCTGAAACTCTATGAGCCTTCCATGTTAGAATAGGAAATTGAGGAGCGGGTCCTACTTACCATAGAGGACCTATCACCAGAATCTCAAGCAGAGTTGGAAAAAGTTACATTTTTGTAAAAGAAGTCCAGAACTACTAGTAGACAATGGCAGCATAACCTTTGGCAGATTGGGTTGAAATGACAACTTCTAGGAAAGGAAAAACGATACCCCAGGGAGAAGGTAGAGGAAAACTTTCCTCGCCTATTTTAGTAAAAACTTTTGTGGACCAAAAGCCTCCCAAAATGGGGAGGTATGATCCAGATTGGATCATTATATAATTTTTCATCTATCTTAGCATTTTCTTGGTGGAAAAATTGGAGGAATTGGCTTGTGGGGATTATTTTAGTGGTAGGTCCCAATTTGGAAATTTGGGGTATGGAACCTTCCAGAGCCATTTTGAGACATTTCTATCATGGGATCTGTACTTATTCCAAATCCCCAACACAAGTCCCCAAATCCGCATAACTTCAAGACAACCCACCATTGTCACCTTCATAGGAAATCCCCACATTTTAGTGATGGATGAGGTCCACCATATGGGAGGCATCCCCAGTAACCTCAAGGGATTATATAGCAAGTGGTGTAGACAAGCTTGGAGCACCCTCTCACTGGTTACCTAAGTAAAAAGGTCTATGTCTGTGAAATTGAGGAAGAAAGGTGATGTTTTAGGGGACCTACCTGGAACAAGACAATTATAGCATGTATATAGCAATTTTCAAGTACCAATATGATAATTGGAATCAGGAAACTACATATATATGAAATATATATTTAATATTTATAAATTTATTATTTGTTGTCTTATTCAATGTACAACAACGTGTATTAAATACATGTAAATGAGTAGAGTCGCGTATTTTTGTCTAAAAAGATGTGACTTTACATTAAAAGTATAATTATTACATTAATGATTTAATTGGGATAAAATGACATTGTAATATACATACGGTATATTACAAGTCATCCCTCTCTAAAAAAGATTCATCCTCGAATCATAGGCAAGGACGAATTCTTGGATCTAAAGCGTTATTCGTAGATAAATTTATCTCTTCTAGAAAAATAAAGCTCCTTATGAACCCAAGGAGGAGGTCTAATAGGATTATGATCCCATCTCTAAAGTTCACGTTATCGTTGACGTTCATCTTCCCTTTCCTTTTCATGTGCTGTTGAAATTGAGATATAACAATTTCCTCTGTGATTATGCTCCTCATTAAGACCATTATGCCTTGAAGTGGATTTTATTTTTCCATCAACTAGCTTCGATGATAGTCGTTTACTCTAGAGGGTTGTATCCTCACCTCCACATGACCAGTTGTCAACATTGTTTTCAGGCTCTTGTATAAATGACTTTTCAAATGATGATGCCCCACTTTTATTATATGTCGACATTTTATTATCAATAATAGGTATGGCCATTTCCATCATGTTTGTTATTGGTTTGCTTACAATAGAGGCAAGATATTGATCAGGCTGTCAAATAAAAAGTTTCATTGGGTTTTCTCTTGGGGTGAACATGGCATTTGCCTTTGGAGTGTTAGGTGCTTCTTCACCATCACTAAAAAATGATACCTTGGGACTATCCTTCTTTGGATTGTATCTATGTGAATGTATGCAGATCCATCACCTTTGAGTGACATGCCTTGGAGTCAACAACGATGTTGTCCTTACTTGAACAAGTTTTTCGTTAACATGAAAAGTAGTTATTCCATATTGAATAGGAGGAGATCCCCTCTTTGTCCCATAGACACCTGAGGCAGCATACCTGATATGTTAGAGGAGGACATGGAATATTTAGTTAGAGTGGGGAATAAGAAGGTTTCACAAGGATTGTTACTTCTAGACTGAATGTGATTTAAATCACATGACGTGGATGTATGTTCCTTTACATTTCTCAGCTAACATGTAAGTATTCCATGAGGAAAGGGTCTGGGACTGGAATTTTGGGTGTGTTTCTCGTCCAATGGTGTCAACATTCTTTCAAGGGGGGTGACATCCTCCCATAGCGATTTAAGGACAAGATATGAAGAGTCTGCTATGTTTTTCACCGCATTTGGGTACCCTGCTTCTTCCAAGAATAGCCAGAAGACCAGGATTCCTTTGCAAGATCTGGCTCTTTGCTTAAATTTAGAACTAAACTCAGATAAAGGTGGCAGTCCATGTTATAAAATGATTTGATTTGTGTGCCAAAAATACATGCCATGATAACCTTTGAAGAGTGAGGGTGGAAACGCAGGATGGTAGCAATCCAAAACAAAAAGTCTCAATGCAAATTGCTATCCTTCAAACCGATGGGATCCACAATCCTTCCCAATTCTCTGAAAACTTCCTTGTCATAACCACACAAATAGGGGTGGTGATGGAAGAAAGAACGAAACCACCCATCTACTTCCTGCAAAAAGTATTTGTATCCTCTGATCGAAGAAAACACCTCCCTATTTGTTGGGCAGTGTTGGCAATAAATATGGAGGAGATTACAATAATGACACCTCAACATACAGTCGACATAAAAATATATACTAGCTGATATAAAATTGTAGAAAACTAACGGTTTACAAAATCAATTAGTATTATGTAGTAGCCACAATAAATATAGATCATAAATGCATGAAATTACAATGAAAACTTAGCAATTCTCTAGTAGATTAATTATCAACTATTTCAAGCAATTTATGAGTATGTTAGCCAATTATTAGAGTGGATTATGAAGCAAATTACAACAATTTAGATGGTTGTAACAAAGAATTGTAACAATAGCAACTAAGTTAGTAGTTTAGGCTAAGCTAGGGTTAGAGAAAGTTAGTAGAAGCTTTAGACAATAGAGTTTGATAGTTTGTTTGATCAAATTCCTTCACAAGAGAGCAAGTAAACACAAGAGAGAAAGTGAACTAGTGCCTTTTGGGCTTGGGAGTCATTTACACAACAATAAGCACTTGGAGAAATAATGATGATAATGTCTAAGGAAAATGGGCTTGAAATCTAAGGTGTTAGTACCTTAGGGCCTTAGATTTCAAGAGGAAATTGCTAGAGTGAAAACACTCTCGAGCTCTATCAATCCTTGCTTCCCTTCTTAGATTCTTTAATGATATTATGAAAAGTTTCTAGAATCAACTCCTAAAGTGATAGCACCTTTAGGGATTTAGGAGTTTACACTAGATGGTGTTTCTTAACAAATCAATGCACGGAATATTCTAGAGAGGGGAAGAAACTCCTTATGTTCCTCTCATAGGGTTTACATAAGAAATTTAACTTCAATATGAACAAGTAAAGTATTCCATAAACATTTAACACATAAGCATGAACCAAGCAGAAACCCTAGTTGCATAAATTACACCAAGAATAAACCAAGAAACATCCACAAAATGTCCCCCAAGATCTAGTGCATAAGTAAAAGGGCCAATGTTGCCAATAGGGTGAAAATTCCAGGTCCAAGTCCTCTTGTGAGAGGAGTGACTTATGATAAAAATGAATGGCAAGGTCTCTTATTTATAAGAGACCTTGCAAATATAATTTGTCCATAATAAAAGGAGCGTTGACCCTGTTAGCACATGTATTTTTTGAAAATTTTGGCAATTTGGCCGAGATATTGAGCAAAAAAAAGTTTACTTGGTTTCTTTGGATATTTGACAAAATGTGGCTTTGGGCAGCATTTTCTAAGTTTGGGGAAATATAAAAATTTTGGCTTTAGAGCCAATTTAGACATGGGTCTTCTTATGATTAAAAAATTATGAATTTTTGGCTTTTACCCAAAAATATGTTATCGGGCTTATAACAGGGTCATATGTTTTGTTTATCAAAATTATTGGGCCCACAGGCCCAATCTCCAATTAGGTCGATAAAACACCAAGCCAAGCACCTGTCATCAACACATAACATGGATTAGCACTCATACATCATCAATTCAAAGCACAGAGCACAAGTGTTAAGTGAAAAGTACATGGAGGAGGAGCCCATGAGGGGGCGAGTTGGCAGAAGTATAGATATTTTGATCCTCGTTGTAATTTTTCTGAATCTGAAAGAAATACAAATGCAAAAGTCTTGAAATTTTTATGAAAAAGATTCTAATGGTGGTGATCTGAAGATTGTACTCTTGTCTTTGTATGTACTTCTTGTGTCCTTACTTTCATCTTCTCTTTTCTTTTGTTTAAATTGGATAATTAAAGGTCTAGAATTCATCTAATGGTGCTCTAGACTTTTAGTGATTTAAACTCTGTTTATCTTCTTAATTAGGTCATAATTCATCTTTCATGGTGCTTTGAAATTGTTATGTGTTTATTTTCCTCTTCCACCCTACATAATCAAACTCAAAATTGAAAGTTCATCACCTTATTTAGCCTTTGTTCCTCTGGGAAGTTCTACCTACCATTCATTGTTTTCTTTGGGTTGACTCCATAGCCCAAGAAATACTACACCTCCCTGCTAACAAACCTTGAAAAAAATACCTCAATCATCTAAACCTAGCCATCAGTTCAAAAACAATCTATCTACCCAATATCAAGTCTTAGAGAGAGCCCTCTCTAGATTGGAAGGGCTAGCTTCCAGTCTTAAAGTTGGTTTGTAGGTTACCTTTTTAGATTGTTTCTTCAGGCCAACAATTTACTCAGTGCTAACATTTTGGTGCCATTGTCATGGAGCCAAAGACTATAAATCCTCCTCGGAAAAGAACGACATGGTTGAGTTCTAAGGTTTGAGAGAAGTAGACATTTAGGCACATATTGGTTGTATTCCTGCTCCGGTGACTCCACACATCACAAAATCAGTTTGAAGGTGATTCCACTGGAAGAAGAATCTAGAGCTAAATATTTCATGGTGACTTCATTGTTCAAAGAGATTTGAGTATGAAGGGTTTCTTTTTTTCAGAATGGCAAGCTTAGCTTTCAATCCGGGTACTTCATCAAACAAAACAACAGGGTTTGTGGTAGACCTTATTTCTCTTCAAGATTTTAGAGAATGAATTGATATGTTTTCTAATGATCAATGGTATGAAGATATTTGTTCAACTTTGTTTTCTTATTTAGATTCGTGCAATATATTTAATCAAGAAGATAAGTTTGACTGTTTAAAGAATTTTGTCAAGGAACTTGAGATAGAACAAGAAAACTTGTTTTTTCAAAGAAAGTCTCAAGATTTTCTTTCTCAGGACATTTCTTTTGAAGATACTCATGACCAACAATAGGAAGAGTGTGAATCAAAAATAGATGAAGCATTATTGATGTATTGAGAGCAGTATAAAAGAGGATATGAGGATGCGGTGGTTGATCTCCAGAATCAATATGGGTTCATTTAAAAGGAATATAAGCAGGTTGTTGCATCTTCATTTGAAAATGATCATAAAGTTTATAATGAAAATCCTGATGAAATAGAACAAGGAAAAACAGTGAACAATGGAGGGTAATCTTGTCTTCTTGTTGATCTTCAAAAAAGGATAGCAGCTCGTGTTCTTCAGGATCTGTTTTCATTTTTGTTGGAATCATCAAAGAAGGTGAACCTTGTAGTATTTTTGGATCAAGGATACCAGTTTCGGCATAAGTTTGAATTTCCTTTATCTAAATTTTTATTTCTTCCCGGAAAAGTTGAATGCATCCTTCAGTGAAGGATTCCACTACTGGACTGGCTTCACTGGAACTTTTGCATTACTTGATTGAGCAGTAATTTTCAGTAAATTAGAGTAGGATTGTGTGCCAATAAACTCAGCACTCTGAGCATCATCTTCAGCAGTTTTTAGTTTGGTTTTAACAATTTCAGTTTGCAGCAAAGTATAGTTACAGTTTCAGTTTAATTTTTGGTTTCGGTTGCAGACTTAGTTAGTTGCAAAATAGGTCATAGTTTGCATGATTGAAGGTTTCATAAAAGTGGGAGCATCCCAATAGATCAGGCACAGGGTCTACAAGTTCTTTGTTGCCTCATAGGGAGGATATCATCCCCATTGGAGCCGATGTTAGCACATGTACTTTTTGAAAACTTTTTCAATTTGGCCGAGATATTGAGCAAAAAATAGTTTACTTGATTTCTTTGGGTATTCAACAAAATGTGGCTTTGGGAAGCATTTTCTAAGTTTGGGGAAATATAAAAATTTTGGCTTTATAGATAATTTAGCCCTGGGTCTTCTTATGATTAAAACTTTATGGTTTTTTGGCTTTTAGCCAAAAATGTGTTCTCGGGCTTATAGCAGGGTCATATGTTTTGTTTATCAAAATTATTGGGCCCATAGGCTCAAACTCCAATTAATTCCATAAAGCATCGAGCCAAACACCTACCATCAACACACAACATGGATTAGCGCTCATACATCATCAAGTCAAAGAAAAGTGCACAAGTGTTAAGTGCAAAGTCATATGGAGGAGGAGCCCACGAGGGGGTGAGTTGACAGAAGTATAGATATTTTGATCCTCATTGTAATTTTCCCGAATCTGAAAGAAATACAAATGCAAAAGTCCTGAACTTTTTATGAAAAAGATTTGAATGGTGGTGATCTGAAGACTATACTCTTATCTTTGTATGTACTTCTTGTGTCCTTACTTTCATCTTCACTTGTCTTCTATTTAAATTGGATAATTAAAGGTCTAGAATTCATCTAATTGTGCTCTATACTTAAGTGATTTAAACTTTGTTTATCTTCTTAACTAGGTCAGAATTCATCTTTCATGGTGCTCTGATTCTTTTATGTGTTTCTTTTTCTCTTCCACCCTACATAATCAAACTCAAAATTGAAATTTCATCACCTTATTTAGCCTTTGTTCCTCTGGGAAGTTCTACCTACCAGTCATTGTTTTATTTTGTTTTCAAGGGTTGACTCCATAACCCAAGAAATACTACACCTCCTTGCCAACAAACCTTGAAAAAACCACATCAATCATCTAAACCTAGTCATCAGTTTAAAAAAATATATCTACCAGAGATCAAGTCTTATAGAGAGCCCTCTCTAGATTAGAAGGGTTGGGTTCCAGTCTTAAAGTTGATGTGTAAGTTACCTTTGTAGATTTTTTCTTCAGCCCAACAATTTACTCAGTGCTAACAGGCCCCTTAAATTTGCCTCTAAAATATGCATAAGTGAAAAATAATACATGAAATAAACCCTAGAATGGTGACATCATGCCCTAGGAGGGTGACGTCATGCCTCTAAGGTAAGTCATTTGGCCTTCAAGGCCACATGTCATGCCTCCAATGCTCAATGATGTGTATCATCACCCATACCACATCAAGCAACCTCCAGATCCATCAAAAACTAGCCTCCAAGGATGACATCAAGGCTAGAAGGGTGACGTAAAAGCTAGAAGAGTGACGGCATAGGCCTCCCAAGGCCACGCCCCAGTGCAAGAGGGGTGCAATCTCATCATCGGGTGATGCCAATGTGCCTCCAAATGAAACGTCCTCCATCTTATGTGCATAAAATCTTTGGGGTACTCTGCCCATCCTATGTGATTCCAACCCATGTATGTGGCATAATGACAATCCTGCTCAAAACCAAGCCCATATGTCCATCGTCCAAGGTCTTTAAGGATGTGAGAGCCATTGTCTGAGGGGTTTGAGTCACCAAATGACTCACTACTCTTCATCACATGTGTCAGAGTCCTACAATACAGCATAATGTCCTGGACACAACCAAAAATGTCCCTCAAAGAACCATGTCAAGGGCATTCAAAACAAAACAAAATATAACACAGAGTAAGCCAATGTTCATTAGACTCGTTAGTCCTTAAATAATGCAAAGTAAGTTTATTTTTTACATAGAATCCATGTAAATTATTCAACCCAGTATCCCCTTCAAGTATCACCCAAGCCCAAGACCTTGTGCGGGTTACTGAGTTTAAGCATAGGAGGGCCTTCATCCAACCCTATTAGGTTTGTCACCTAAACCACAAGTTACCCAAGTAGAGAGATAGGTCCCGAGAGTGACAAGGGAAAATAAAAACCCATCAAGAGCAAGTGTCAGTGTGATATGGTATTAGTCTTACTTCATGGCTTATGGTATCCATTTCTGTGAGTGCCTTTGTAGAGGTGGAACTTGCTTGCTTGAGCCTTTCCTCGGTACTTTTTTCATTCCAAACCCTTTTTTTCCTTTTGATACCCAATTATCATTTGCAAGTCCCCTTTATAAGGCTTCAATCTTCATTCCTTTATATTTGACTGGGAAATAGTCCTTTATAATGGTGCATTCATTTGCATCCAGACATGGGCGATTACCATTAGAGCGGGTAGAGATCAAGTTGGAATGAGGCTCTTATGGTGGCATTTATAATCTAGCAATAATATATATATAGCAGCTCCATCATCCTCTGAGCCTTCAACTCCTTCTTCTCATGAGACAATGGTTCATAGTCGAAGTTTGGGATATATGAAAGTATTTATGATGGAAAATGTTAAGTATGATTGGGAGTGGAATGTTACCCTTGGGAGGCCCCCCCAATATTACCCATTTTCCTGGGTGGTGACAACAAGAGACTAGGGCACAAAATCTGACCACCAAGGTGAAACAAGGCAACCAAGACAATTTCTCAAGAAAGTGATCCACTATCCAACTTCAACCAAATATCCTTGTTTACATGTTGAATAAATTAAAAACAACACCTTGCATGAAAAAATGACTAGCCATACCTCATGGTGAGGTTGGCTTACCATGCCCCATACCCTAGGTTTCTTGAATTTGATGAGCCTTAGTTGATATGTGTTGGGAGGAAAATCAAAGGGTTTGTTAGGCTATGTTGGTCAATATGCCTCTCAGAACTCCATGTCTGCTACTTGTGGGCCTTGATACATGATCTCCTTAGTTACCACTAGCCTAGGGGGTACCATCAGGATCCTACTTTGGGACATGTTCTCACTGTAAGGTGCATGAGAACCTCAACACCTCTGGTATGACCTGTGCCTACACACTCAAGAAAAATTGTCAGAGCATCTAGGGTGGTGTTATCGCCCTTTATTCTTATGAAAATTGCCAACTATGAACAATACAAAACAAATTCTTGTTATTGCACAATATGTACTTTCCCAAATCCCAAGGCAAGTGGATGCAAGATTGGTGTAACAGGGGGTGACCTATCATTGTCACCTTAATAGGATACCCCTTTCTATTTAGGAGTATATAAATATTACCCTAGGGGAGACGTCCCCAGTGACCTAAAGGGATGATAACTAAGGCAAAGGATGCAAGAAAATCCCCCTCTCACTGGTCACTTGATTCAGAAAGGCTCTTATGGATTTTAAGGGATGAAGAAAATGGTAAAATGGATTGTACCTAACCAGAACAAGACAACAAAAAAATATAGCAACTTACAAGTACAAAAATATGATGTTAGTGCTTCTTAAAACCATGAACCTTAAAAAATGAGCTAGCTAATATAAATTTGCAGCAATGTAACAGTTTATAGCACCAATGAGTATTTTGTAATAGCCACAAAAATTATGCCTTGAAATTGCTTGAAAAAGGCAAGAAAGAATAGCTTTAACCTAGCAGAATGATAATAAGTTGTCACAAGCAAATTTGGAAATGTTTAGATAGTGTTTAATGTCACTTTTGCAGATAATTTGTTGTAGTAAGATGGATGTATCAATCTTTTGTAACAACAGAAAATTCTAGTGCTCAAAATTGCACGAAAACACCATGCAAACTCAGTATTTATCTAGTAGATTGATTTTAAATTGTCACAAGTGATTTCCGGATGAGCTAAGTATGAGTTATGTAGGTGAATGCGACAATTTACCATGAATTAGTATGGTTGTAGCAATGATTTGCAATAGCAACAAGTTAGTTAATGAATCAGTCTAGTTTAGGGTTAGTAGAAGTTAGCAAAAGCTTCAAGGAAGAGGGTTTGAGTGTTTAATCATCCCTTCAATAAGAGAGGGGCTAGAACTAATGTATTCTAGGGTTTATGGATTCAAGTGGACGGCTTCTTCTAAGGCTGCAAATCAATTTTTATAGTGCACAAAATTCCAAGAGGAATGCATAGGAGAAGTAGTAACTTAAGTCCCCCTATGCATTTTCCTCAAGAAAAAAAAGATACTAGGGTGTAGGAAATTCTAGGCCCTATCACATTGCTCTCCTTAGGCTTCTTATGGGATAAGAACTTAGGCAAAGATAACTAGGTCAAAACCTCAGAGTGCTAGCAAATTAGGGCTCTAGGGTTTTACTAGTTACTAGATCAAATCAATGAAAATATTTGTCAAATAAAAAGTAAGAAAGTAGCAAATTAAGTTCCTTACTTCAAGAATTAAGTATCCCATGCAATCTCATAATCTTGTATGAGCAAATAAAACCATACATAAACCATTCAATAAATGACAAAGAATGTAGATTTTGCCTACTTGCACCAAGAATAATCATGAAAATACCATGCAAGATCACCATAAAAGCTTCCAAGATTGATCCACTTGCAAAAAATCAGCCTTATACAAGAGTGTGCCTCACAATTTCAGCCAATAGCCCTTTTAGGGAGAAACTTTCAAACCTCTTCTCTTGTGTGAGGAGTTGTTTTGTAAAAATGAATGTATTTTATGTTTATTTAGACAAAAATGGTGACCTTTAATTAATTTTAGGTCAAATAAAGGTCGACCTGGCCAATTTACAAATAAATTCAATTTAGACATAAATAAAATTAATTAGCATCTAAAATCATCTCCAAGGGTGATGTCATTCCCTTATAGGGTGACATTGAGCCCCTAAGGTGGAACGTTGGGCTCCAGATGCAGAACGTTTGGCCTCCAAAGGCCCTGGATGAAGCCCACACGTGCCAACTAGCTCACAACTTCCCTCAAAATGTAAACCCTAGCTTTGGATGACCTCCAAGGTCATGATGGTGACATCATGGGATATCAAAGGCCAACATCTAGGTGGAAGAGAAAGATACCCCTGGGTCTAGGTCTGTCAGGGTGTCTCCAAGGGAAACGTCCTTCTTTCTTCCCGGTGCAAGTCTCTGATGTCTCCCTGCCCTTGGTTTGTTAATGTTTATGCCATTATTATAGTTCTTTGCATTTCATAAGATAAGAGCATAATAAGAACAAGATCACTGAGAAATACACATCCACAAGAGACACAGCATTTATCCTAGGAAACCCTCTAGGGGAAGAAAACCCAGCAAAACTTCCTTATCATAAATAGCTTATACAATGTTCAAGAGATAACTCAACCAATACAGAAAAAGTCCTCCTCTAGAGATGCGCCACCCTTCTTCTCCTCTCTCCAACTTGGAATTGCAGCTTGTCTCATAAGAGAATGAGCAAGTGAAGTGTGTCTAAGAAGTGAGGCGCTAGCCTCTTATTTATATCAATTTGGCACGTGTGAAGAGTCACCATCTGGCAAGGCCGACCTCTCACTCTGGGTGGGTAAACCCACCTTTAATTAATTCTGGCCCTTTCATTATAACTGCTGGGGTCGACTTCTTATTC
>JASDQU010503265.1:4965-15137 GCA_032191745.1 Picea mariana
TATTTATTTATGAATAAGTGCAGTTTTTCAAGTCTACTCTCAGGAGATTTGTTCCCCTTAATTACCTCTCACGCTTCCCTGGATAGATTCCCCATAGGGACACCCTTTTTGGGATCATTCCCTTACATTCTAGAGCTAGGGTAAGTTCCCTGAAAGGACTACTGCCTTGGTAAAATCCTGAATTTGCTTATTATCTATCACCAACATTAACAGCTCAGGGATTTAAGAAGACCTCTCAGTCTGGTCATAAAACCTGCTGGAAATCTGCCCAAGAACCTGATGAAGGACGTTAAGGCTTATTTTTGAAAACCCTGCAGAAGAGAGAGTGGTCACTATTTTAGTGTTTCGGCAACCGGAAAACCCAAGGGTCAGTTTTCTTGTATTCGCTAGACGCGAAATCCCGACTTGCGAAACACCGAAATGAGTATAGAGTGATTAGTTGTGATGTTTCGGTATTTCAATACCCGAGACACCTAAGGGTAAGTTCCCTTGTACTCAACAGTCCTAAAATCCTGATTAGAGAAACCTCGAAATGAACTAGCATGGAAGAGTTGTGATGTTTCATAGGTTCAGTACCCAGGATACCCTTCCTCTTGCTAAATGCATGAATGAGATCCTTTCGAAGGATCTAAGGTCTGTTATGATCGTTAAATGGATGAAGGAATGTAGGCGTTAATTCCTCAATCCCTTTTAACCTTCGTAAGTAGCGAATAAATTGGGACCGTCGATTCCAAGACCCATGGGAGTACCTGGACCATCTAGCTGTAGAATATGTGTGGCGGCCGGTAAGTGTTTCAGCTTTTTGTCACCCGAGAGATCAGAGGGTAGTAACCCTTGTCCTCACGACTCATGAAATCATGACATATGAAATACTGAAATGCTAGCATGTGGGTAAGTTATGAGTTTTTGGTGTTTCGGCACCCGGGGTACCTAAGTGTGAGTTTCCTTGTACTCGCAAGTCTCAAAATCCTGAAATAATAGTGTATGGCTAAATCCCGATATTTTGGTGTTTCGGCATCTGGAATATCCAAGGGTGAGATCACTTGTACCTACAAATCCTGAAATCCCAACTTGTGATATCCCAAAAGATAGAGCATGAAAAAGTTATCATATTTTGGTATCGGCTCCCAAGAAACCCAGGTGCAAGACCTCCTGTCGTCGTACATCCCAAAATCCCAATGGAAGAAAACCCCAAATAGTGAAGCATGTTAGAGCTTGGTGTTTCAGAGTTTCGGCTCCTGGGAAACCCAGGTGCGAGACCTCCTGTCATCGCACATATTGAAATCCTGATGGAGGAAACCCCAAAAAGTGGAGTGCCATATTTTAAATCCGAGGCAATTTTTAGTTATGACAAACTATTGGTCCCCTTCGGATTTCGACACTTCGAGAGACAAGAGAGGAGGGGATCGCATGCAGTGCAATTTCCCGAACCACGAAAGCTAGAAGTAACTCTCTGGTAAGGCCTATGGTCATGACCCACGATCACATGGGTAAGGATAAGGGATGGTAGGAACTGCATCAGGCTCGATAGGGATTTGAGGAATTCCATTCCTCGGCGAAAGGAAGGAAAAAACTGAAAAATTCTCTAGCCCCAAAGTGGGTATGTCACAAATTGGTATCAGAGCATGGTTGGGCTCATGAATGGGTTGCACAGAGACTCCACTTGGAGTACTGTTAAAAGGAGTAACCCCCTGTCTTAACCTTCTTAATTAAAAGTTCAGGTTAAGAATGAAAAAAAAGAACTCCTATGGTGTGTGTGCATGTGAAAAATATGAATTATGTACTGGTTATAAATGAATATAAACATTGACTAACAACCAACATTTTTTTTTTTCACACAAAGCGGAAGATTAACCACGGGAAATTTCAGACGTATAGAATGGTGACTCACCATGAAGTGGGGGAGGGCTCCCATAATAGAGACAAAGAATCTGACAAAAGGAGGGTGGTATGGACCCCTCTAGATCTGGCTGAGACTATGAGGAGCCTCATGGTTGAATTACAAAGCTGAAAGGCTGACAATGAAAGGATGATGAAAGAACAAGAAAAACAAACAAAAATTAATGCAGTTTTACTACAGAGCTTATCTGACTTACAAAGACAAATGCAGCATGAACCTAAGACAGAAAAACATGGTCATGTCAGTGGCCACACTGAAATAAGAACCTCAAGAAAGGTCCATCCCAGAGGTAAAGGACCAACAGAGGACGATTCCTATGGGAAGGAAGTTTGTGGTCTGGAGGGCTCTTCAAGTAGCAGAACTAGTTCTCATTCCCAAAGAAAATTAAAGAAGAATAAGCTTTCCAAGGATCATAAATTTGAAGAATTCTGGAAGGCCAAACCTCCCTCCTTTGACGGTGAAATAAAGAAGGGAGAGGAAGCAAAGGCTTGGTTGTTTGGACTAAAGAAGTATTTCAGAGTCCATGACTTCTCAGAAAATTTGAAGGCCTGAGTGGCCACCTTCAACTTGAACAAAAAATCTTCCATTTGGTGGGAAGACCTTAAGAATGTGAAAGGGGTTCATGAAGAGGACCTCTCTTGGGAGAAATTTGAGAAATACTTCCGGAAGAAGTATTTGTCGGAAAAATATTTCGACGAAAAGGCTAAGGAATTCTATGAACTCAAACTGGGGCAATTCACCATAGAGGAATATGTCAGTAGATTCCTCGAGTTGCTGAGGTATGTACCCTACATAAAATAAGAAAATGCAAAGGTGCAATGATTCATCAGTGGAATGTCTAAGGACTATCATAATAGGATTGAATTTGACGAAACAAAGACCCTAGAAGATACTATCTGAAAGGAAAGATATTGTTATGAATAGCTTGGACATCGAACAGAACCTCGTGAAGGCTGGAAGAAGAAGAATAGTTCGGGATTCCAGAAAAGGGGTTTAAATCCCCAATATTTAAGGACTACAAAAAGAAACCAAGGATGAGCTTCCCAGCTTGAAGTGTACACCAGCAAAACTTTCCCTCCTTGAGCGGAAATAAACTTTCTAGATCTGCCCCAGTAAAGAATGATAACCCAAAGAGAGAACCTTTTAAATGTTGGGGTTGTGGAGAAGAACATATACTAAGAGACTATCCACACCAATAATAGAATAGTCGGAGACTTTAAAACATCCAAGAAGCTACCATCGTCAATGATATGGCCAGGAGTGTGCCACAAATTTATGCAGCCTTGGATAATAACCAAGCTGACCACCAAGCTTCAATGGTGGAAATGGAAGGTATGGTTTCCAACCATCTAGTGTCTATTTTGATTGATCCTCGTTCAAATTTGAGTTATATAGCCCCTAAAGCTATTGATAAGTGTAAACTATAGCCACAAAAACCTACCAAGCCATGGTTGGTAAAGTTAGCCATTGGCACCAAAAGAAGGGTAGTAGAGGTCATACCAACCTGCCAATTAATGTTGGGTAAATTCCCCACCCAAGCAACCCTTAACATATTATCCCTAGGATCGTATGATCTGTTGATTGGTATGGACTGGTTAGCCGCCCATAAAGCGAGATTGGACTATTACCAGGGATGATTTTAAGGATGGAAATTTATTTTAAAATGTAGAAACCTTAGCGAATATTACTAATCTTTCATATGCCAACTATAAATGTTTGGCAATATTGTTGTAAAAATATTCAAATTTCTAAAAATTTTATATAGTTTTTATAAAATTTTGGTGATTTTTAAGGTAAAATAATTTTATCCTATAGAATTTGGGCGAATCATTTTTAAAATAACGAATCTCTTTTTTGGAAAAACCATGGAAAATTAGCCCATGAGAGAAATTTAGCCCATAGAATGTTTGTTACCATAAAACATTAGAATGTGTAAGTAAAGAAGGGAAAAGGATAACCCTTCAAGGGATCCAAAAACCTATCTCGGTGAGACAAATATCATCTCTACAAATGAGAAATTATTGTCGAAAAGGATGTCCCCTATATGCATTATAGGTGTTGAAAACAATCGAATATGACAAACCAAGCCTCGAAGACCAACCTACCCTGAGAGAATACAGATATGTGTTTTTGAAAGAGGTACCGGGTCTACCTCCGAGAAAAGACATAGACATCTTGATAGAAATTGCACCGGGAGTGGTGCCAGTGTCTAGGACACCCTACTAGATGAGCACACCCGAGTTAGTTGAACTCAAATTGCAATTAAGAGAAATGATGGATAAGGGCTATATCCGACCTAGCATGTCTCCATGGGGAGCACTAGTCCTATTTGTGAAAAAGAAGGATGGTACACTTAGACTATGTATAGATTACAGACAACTCAATAAGGTTACCATAAAAAACAAGTACCCCTTGCCCAGGATCGATGACCTATTCGACCAATTAGGGGGGGTGTCTATTTTCTCAAAGATTGAATTGAGGTCAGGATACCATCAAGTCCGAATCAAGGGCAAAGACATCCATAAAACTACCTCCCGGACGAGGTATGGTCACTATGCGTTTTTGGTAGTACCATTTGGGTTAACCAATGCCCTTGCCACTTTCATGTGCTTGATGAACAATGTACTCAGCAAATTCCTAGAAAAATTTGTGTTGGTTTTTATTGACGATATATTAATTTATTCCAAGAATGAAGAAGAGCATGAAGAGCATCTTAGGCTTGTGCTGCCAGTGCTAAGAGAACTCATCTCTATGCCAAATTCAACAAATGTGACTTCTTCCAGAAGCAAATACATTACTTATGCCATGTCCTATCTAAAGAAGGAGTAGTAGTAGACACAGAAAAAATCAGGTCTATCACGGAATGACCTATCCCAAAGGATGTTTCAGATATCAGATCCTTTATGGGATTAGTAGGATACTATAGGAGATTTATAAAAGGATTCTCCAAGATTGGTTGTCCAATCACTGCCCTCCAGAGGAAGGGGACAAAATTCACATGGACACAAAAATGTGAAAAAAGATTTCAAACCCTGAAACATCTACTGACCCATGCACCCCAGGTTGAAGATTGTCGATACTGAAGTTGACTTCCTCGTGTGCATAGATGCCTATAAGGAAGGGATCGGAGGAGTCCTTATGCAAGGAGAAAGTGTGGTCTGTTATGAGTCCCAAAAATTGAATGAACACAAAGTCAACTATGTGACCCATGATCTAGAGCTGGCTACCATAGTGCACACCTTGAAAATGTGGAGGCATTACCTCCTGGGAAGAAAATTTGTACTTATGACAAACCACTGTGGATTGCAATATTTGTTTGACCAAAAAAAACTAAATTCCATACAATCTAGGTGGATGGCCCTCCTCAGCGAGTTTGATTTTGAAATCAAACATATTAAGGGAAAGGAAAATAGGGTGGTTGATGCCCTTAGCAGAAGCGTGAAAATTATTCATCTGGCCACGGTGAGCTCCTGCGAGACAGATGTCAAGAAAAGGATCAGAAATGCACAAGAAATAGATCCCCTCATCTAGACCGTGACCTCGTACCTACATCAAGAACCCACAGGGGTAAAGTATGAAGACTACCAGATGATGGAAGGAGGCCTTCTCACTTACTGAAGCAGATTGTATATTCCAGATTGTGACGACTTGAAGAGGTTCAAACTGAATGAACTACATAAAACACCCTATACTAGTCATCCAGGATACCAGAAAATGATCACGGCCACTAGGAAACAATTCTAATAGCCTGGGTTGAAGAAAGACATAGACATGTACCTAGCCAAATGCATAGAATGCCAATAGGTAAAAGTAGAACACCGACACCCAACTGGATTATTATAGCCTCTACCAATCCTGGAATGGAAATGGGAAACCATCTCCATGGATTTCATCTCCAGATTACCAACCTTGGCCAAACAGAATGATGCCATCATGGTAGTGGTATATAAATTGAGCAAGTCTACCCATTTCATCCCCATCAAGTCGACTTCCAGGGAAATAGACATCGCTCAGGTATTCTTGAAGGAGATATTTAAACTACATGGTATGCCAAAAGAGATCTTGTCTGACAGAGACACGAAATTCACTTCCAACTTTTGGAAATCACTGATGGCGGGTTTAGAGACCAAGTTGTTGTTTACCACCGCCTATCACTCTCAAACCGATGGACAGATGGAAAGAGTGAACCAAATACTAGAAGATATGCTAAGTATGCATGTAATGTATCAACCCAAGAAGTGGGAAGATTACCTGCCACTGGTGGAATTCACCTACAACAATGGCTACCAAGAATCCTTAAATATGAGCCCCTTCGAAGTCCTATATGGTAGGTCGTGAAACACTCCTATCAATTGGATTAATCCCGTAAAAGAAATTTCTTTTGGACCCGACATGTTGAAAGAAATGGAATAGCAAGTGACTTAGATAAAAAAAAAACCTGAAGGTCGCTCAGAACCGACATAAAAGTTATGCTGACCAAAAGAGAACTCCAAGAGAGTTCAAGGCAGGAGACCATGTATATCTCAGAGTTAGGCCCAGGAAGAGTTCCCTGAAAATGGGAGCTTGTGCAAAGTTGGCACCTCAGTACTGTGGACCCTTTGAGGTTCTAGATAGAGTGGGACCTGTAGCCTATAGGCTAGCACTTCCTCCCAGAGTAAAAGCACATAATGTTTTCCATGTTTCATTATTGAAGAAATATATACATGATTCTAATCATATAATTGACTAGTCTGTCATCTAGGTGGAACCGGAGGGAGAATTTCTACCAAAACCTCAATGCATACTAGACAAAAAGGAAACCCTGCTCCGGAACCAAACCATTGCACATATCAAGATGCAATGGAGACATTTTGGCCCAGATGAGGCTACATGGGAAATGGAGGATTCCATGAAACAGGCATACCTGATTTTGTTCACCTCTGTACATACATGTCATGATGATAGATAGAACATCTAGAACGATGTTCCTTTAAGGGGGAGGGAATTGTAACACCCTATTTCCCACAGTCTATAAAAATAATTATGCTGTACAAGAACTGTGGCAAACTCAAAGATGTGAATGTGTGATTCTGAATGGACCTTAGTATACAAGGTCGACGAATGTAAATTAACATTATCAATATATGTGTGTGTGTGTGTGTGTGTGTGTGTGGCAGGACTTCTCAGAGGGGGATGTGCTGAAAAAGAGACCATGATGGCTGAAGAAAGGTGGTGGAAGGCACCTGGAATGGTGGTGTTAACTTCCATCGAACCAAACCATATTTGGTATTCACTGGCCTAGAGAGCCAAGAACGGATCGTTGGCCCCAAAATGAATTACTTGCCAGGATGGTAGGTGAAGAGGCTCCTCATGAGTTAATGAGGGATGGGGGTGAACCTCCCATTCGTGGAGGCCTCAGACTTTACCACCGTGGGGAGATTCATGCCACATGCAACCTCACCAAAAAAGAAAAGGCAAGTAAAAGGTGTGGAAGAGGGGGAGGCGTGGGGGGAGACCGCAGGAAAGAGATCGAAAGAACTCTAGAACAAAATATAGAGTGAGCAATAGTAGAGAAGAAGGAGAGTAACCTTCGTTCTTGATCTCTAAAGAACATAGACAGAGAGTCTCAAGAATCATGTTCTAGCTCGGGGGTGGCTAGTGTTAAATCCATTTGGAGTCACTGAGCCTATGGTTGGTTGGAAATGAGCACCGCTCTCAGCAGTTGCATCACCTGGTGTTTTCTGATAAGTGTTTATATCTTGTGTCTTGCATTGAATGTAACACCCTGTTTCCCCCAGCTTGTAAATATAATTGGACTGGCCAAGAACTATGGCAAACTCATAAATATGAATATGTGAAGTAAAGGGACCTTGAGGAAAAGGTCAATGAATGTGAATGACATTTTGAATTTATTGCAGGACCGCTGAGAGGGGATGTGCAAAAAAGAGACCTTGATGGTGGTGGAAGGCACCTGAAAAGGTGGCGTTAACTTCCACAAGGAATTAATACCATATTTGGACTCCACTGGCCCGGAGAGCCAAAAGCGGCTCGCTGGCCCCAAAAATTTAATGTCTCATAGGCTGGTAGGTGGGTGGATTGATGAGGGATGGGATGGTGAACCGCCCATCTGTAGAGCCGTCAGGCCTGATCGGTACAAGGGTAATCGTGCCACACGCAACCTCACGAGAGGATAAGGTGTATGGCAGAAGCGATTGAAGGGGGGCAAACGAGAGGGGAACTCTGGCATTACGCAGAGTGAGTGATAGCAGAGAGGAAGGATTGCAACCTTCGCTCCTAGTCACTGGTAGACAGAGAGACGCAGACTCACAGCGTCGCGGTCTCAGCTTGGGGGTGGCTAGTGGTAAATCCACTGGGAGTCGCTAAGCCTACGGTTGGGTGGAAATGAGCACCCCTCTTAGTAGTTGCTTGACCCTGGTGTTAACTTTGATAAGTGTTTTTCCTCTGGGATCTTGATATATACATATATGTACTTATTCTAAAAATTATGCTCATAAGCTGTGAAACTGTGAATGATTTCATTATAAGAATGATTGTATGATTTTTTGATCAGTACGAGTAGATGTATATTTAGATGGAAAGACTACGTATGTTTTATGTCTTCATGAATTCATAATTTTCTTACGTATTGATCAAATTCAGACTTCATGTCTGGTTCACGGGAAGACGACATCCTTATATGCCTCAAGTAACCCCCTGATTAAACCTCCCCATAAAAATACCTTCCTTGAAAAGCCCTTCGAGAACCGGGAAGGTGGTTGTGAAGGCGCAAGGCCTTAGTGACCCTGCATAAGGAGGAACGATCTTCTTGGAAAACAAGATGACAATATAAGGATGAAGTAATGAATCAACGGATGAGATTCCATCGAGAGACCTGTGGTCACTAACGATCGACAGATTTGAAGGAGAAGATGGAATGTTAGGTACCTTAACCTTATAGGTACTAATCGACGAATGAGATTTCGTCGAGGGAATCCGCAGTCACACATGACCGTTAGATTAGTAGGAGGAAGTAGGGAGTTAAATGTCTTACCACGGGGTTTCCCTATGTCTTCGTGGGTAGCGAAGAGTTTAGGACCGTAGATCCCCAAGGTTCATTAGAGTATATGGACCGTGGATCTTTTCCACGACTAGGGAGTCATGAAAGAATGCATGCATAGGAACCATTATGAGCCGTCAGACCTTGGCTGAAGAACCCGATAGCCATTGGATCTATTCAGAGATGCATGAGGGTTATGCCCTCGTGAATAGGAGGTTGAAAGTCCCGACGAGAGACGTGGTCATCAGGATTTCATGTATCGGGAAATCGGAGGTCTCGATGACATGATATCGGGAATTTCCATGGGAAATTACCCAGAAATGATCTGGACCATCCGTCAGTGGAGACACATGGTGGAGATCGAGGTGTCGGGAGTCGGGATATCGACATTTGGGAAATCGAAGTTTCTGATGTTGTGAAAGTCGGGACATCAGAAGTCTCAAAAACGCGAGGAGCGATCTGAACCATCCATTCACTCAAGACACGTGTAAGAGATCTGAAGGGAGTCAGAGTCCGACATTTCACAAGTCCTAGGGATGAGGCGTCCAGGACATCAGAAGTTGCGAAACCCCAAGAGTTAACCAGGACCGTCCATCAGAGGAGGACGCGTGGCAGCAATCAGAGCCGTCAGGGAAAGTCCCGACGGAAAGTCTTGTATCGACATTTTGGTAAACGAGATATCGGGAATCCTAGTGACAAGAGGTTTGGGAATTTCGGAATCACGAAGTCTGAAACCCCGACAAGGATGAAGGAGTCGTCATGGGGCCAGCTGTCAGCCTATCGAAAAAATCAGGATTTGAGGGTTCGACAATCAAGTGGGCAAATTTTTGTTAGCATTTGAAACCCCGAAGCCCCGATAGGTGGTATGAATGCGGTCATACAGAGGGAGGTCGTATGAACCCAAAAGGTCTAGCCCCAGAGGGCTAACACGTAAGGGACCACATTGGTGAATTGGTTCATCGAGAATCGTGGAATCGAGATTCCTGTTGACAAGAGTTCGGTATTTCCATGGTGGAAACCCCGGAGTAGATCTGAGCCATCCGATTGATGGAGGTCACGTATCGAGAGATTTACTGCATTGGGAAACTGGGGATCGAGGATTCAAGAGTCTGGATTATCGTAATGATAAACCTCGATGATCAGACGAGATTCTTTTGGGGGATCTCAGGGTCTGTAATGACCATTAGATGCAGAGATGAGGCATCAACTTAAACCAAGACGTGAATATGATTTAGT
>JASDQU010503265.1:23494-35802 GCA_032191745.1 Picea mariana
GGGGGGGGGTCCGAAAAAGTGTGGCGTGTGAAGTGGGGCCCCTTCTGTCATGTCGACTATCATGTTGAGTTCCCATTTTTTCCACCTGTATTCCACCTAACCGCGCGACGGGGCCTGTTCTCATTGGTTGTTCTCTACCCCTATTGGGATTGGTCCCTATTGGCCATTTGCTGACCCTGTAGGGATTCATCCGCATTGGTCGGCCACTAGCCTTGTCAGGGTTCGACGGTTGCAGAGTCAAACGATTAGACATTACTGTAGCACCGAGGCGTGAAATACAAATAGGCACTGCGTTCAAATCAAACCATGATCATGACCCATGATCACATGGGAGCGATGAAGGAGAGAGAAAGAGCTAGCTTACGCTGGGCCTCCATGGATATTTAGGGGTTTTTGGTTTGGCAGTAGACCAGAAAAATCCGATTTAGGTAGTGGGTATGTGACACTGAATATCTTGGAATCTATGCTCATGGTTTRAACACTTATAAATGGTTTCTGTGTAAGAAATGTCTACATGGTGTTTTGATCGGAAATGGTGGTTGCATGCTTATTCTAGAATGACCACGGTCGGTTTACATATATATATATATATATATATTTATGAATAAGTGCAGTTTTTCAAGTCTTCTCTTAGGAGATTTTTTCCCCTTAATTACCTCTCATGCTACCCTGGATATATTCTCCATAGGGACATCGTTTTTGGGATCGTTCCCTTACATTCTAGAGCTGGGGTAAGTTCTCTGAAAGGACTACTGCCTTGGTAAAATCCTGAATTTTCTTATTATCTATCACAGATGTTAAAAACTTAGGGATTTAAGAATACCACTCAATCTGGTCATAAAACTTGGTGGAAATCTTCCCAGGAACCCGATGAAGGACGTTAAGGCCTAAGTTTGAAAACCCTGTAGGAGATAGAGTGGGTCTCTTAGAGCTCGGTATTTCGGTGTGTCAGCAATCGGGAAACCCAAGGGTCAGTTTTCTTGTATTCGCTAGACGCGAAATCCCAACTTGCGAAACCCCGAATTGAGTATAGTGTGATTAGTTGTGATGTTTCAACATTTCGATACCTGGGACACCTAAGGGTAAATTCCCTTGTACTCACCAGTCCCTAAATCTTGATTAGCGAAACCCTGAAATGAACTACCATGGAAGAGTTGTGATTTTTCGGAGCTTCCCTAACTAGGATACCCTTGCTCTTGATAAATGCACGAATGAGATCCTTTCGGAGGATCTAAGGTATGTTACGACTGTTAAATTGGATGAAGGAATGCAGGCGTTAATGTCTCGACCCCTTTTAACCTTCATAAGTAGAAAACAAATCGAGATCGTCGATTCCAAGACCCACGATAGTACCTGGACCATCCAGTTGTACAATATACGTGGCGACCGGTAAGCGTTTTGGATTTTTGGCACTCGGGAGATCAGAGGGTAAGAACCCTTGTTCTCATGACCCGTGAAATCCTGACATATGAAATACTGAAATGCTAGCGTGTGGGTAAGTTATGAGTTTTCAATGTTTCGACACCTGGGTTACCTAAGTGTGAGTTTCCCTGTACTCACAAGTCCTGAAATCCCGACATGTGAAATCCCAAAATAATAGCATATGGCTAAATCCCGATATTTTGGTGTTACAGCATCCAGAATATCCAAGGGTGAGATCCCTTGTACTTGCAAATCCCAAAATCTTGACTTGCGATATCCCGAAAGATAGAGCATGGAAAAGTTATCATATTTTGGTATCGGCTCTTGAGAAACCCAGGTGTGAGACCTCCTGTCGTCGCACATCTTGAAATCCCGATGGAGGAAACCCCAAAATAAAGAAGCATGTTAGAGCTTGGTGTTTCGGAGTTTCATCTCCTGGGAAACCCAAGTGCGAGACCTTTTGTCATCTCACATCCAAAAATCCCGATGGAGGAAACCCCGAAAAGTGGAGTGTCATATTTTAAATCCGAGGCAATTTTTAGTTATGACAAACTATTGGTCCCCTTCATATTTCAGCACTTCAGGAGACAAGAGAGCAGATAATCGCATGCAACGCAATTTCCTGAACCGTGAAAGCTGGAAGTACCTCTCTGGTAAGTCCTGTGGTCATGACCCAAAATAACATGGGTAAGGATAAGGGATGGTAGGAACTACATCAGGCCTAGTAGGAATTCGGGTAATTTTGTTCCTCGATGAAAGGAAGGAAAAAGCTGAAAAATTGTCTAGCCCTGAAGTGGGTATGTCACAGTTACCCATCAAACAAACTTGCATCCATTACTCAAACTTGGGGTCTCCAACTTCTCATGGCCATAACCCTCTAACCGTGAAGAGTTATGTGACGTTCCACATACCACCGAAAATGGCATGACAAGAACTATACATCTAGGATAGTTTCACCAACAATTTCCTTAATCTTCATCTCGTTATTCCACATACAAGCATGGGTCCTCCAACCATTCTTCTAGGATAACTCAATCTGCAAAGCATCTTCCCATGAGGGATTTCACCATAATGGGACCACTTTGGAGTTCATCCATTTGTGCACCTTATCAATCATGATAACACAATAATGAGAGCATGGGTCCTCCAACCATTCTTCTAGGATAACTCAATCCGAAAAAAGTCTTCCCGTGAGGGCTTTCACCATAAGGGGACCACTTTGGAGTTCATCCATTTTTGCACCTTATCAATCATGATAAGACAATAATGAGTCATCTATACATTTTTCCAACAATGCATCATATACCAATGAAACCACATTGATCCATATTCATCATGTATCAATGACAACTCATTGATCCATCTTCATCATATCAATGACAAATCATTGATCCATCTTCATCTATGCATCCTCATCAAGGAAAACACATATTATATTACATCAATCATCAATCAATCAATCCATTGACATCAATCAATCACTTGACATCAATCAATCAAACCATTGGCATCAATGAAAACATGATCCAACAACACCTACTTTATTTACAGACGAATCCTCTTCATTCACCTCTTTAGAGAGGTTGGCTACAATGGAAGATTGTCCTTCCATGAATTATTTCAGATGCCTCTATTGTTCAGGGATGGGAACCATGTCCAAAATGGTGGCATATGCTTTGTTGTTGGTCAACTGATTCAAAATATTGTATTTGGAAGAGGGGAGAAAGGGAGAATTTTTTATTGACTATCAGGAACCTTAGGAACCTGAATCGTAGTAGCTGGTGGAGATGATCTTGGGCTAGAAGAATTGTGGGGAGAATCATATTTTCCTTTGGGAGCATAGGATTTGTTCCTAGTATTGATGATCATGACATCCTCTGGCTATGCAAAATCTAGGACAAAGATGGTAGTTTATGGTCTTTTACCAAAGATCTTATCTCTGGCACTCTTCCTTACCTCACATGTGGCTTCCTCGTGGTGTTCCTCACAAAATTTACACCAACTTCGGGGAAAGATAGATTTACGCTAAAAATTATTTTCAATTGGATTCCTAAAGGGGGGTGCAAAAGGGGATGAAGCTCCAGGGGTGAGAGGGGAGACAGTTCTTTTTCTCTCATATGATATCATATAATTATCCATATCTTGTACTAGTTGTAAGAGGGAGGAAATATCAATTTGTTAATCAATTCTCCTTGTGGAAGATCTGTTCTTTCAAGCTGTTCTTCATACTATAAAAAAGTATGTAGAGCGGAACCGATATTATCAATGGATTTTTTCTCAAGCCTATGACGATAATGGGAAGGTAATGCATTGTACTAATGCATGAAAATAGCTTGGTTCAGAGGTCGAGTAAGTTCATGGATTTGATTGTATAACTTAGTGAAACACAAGTTGAAGGACTTGTTGGTTTAACCATCCTTATAGGCGATGTTATTGTATTCTCATAACTGCTCAGCTAGGGTTTTTGATTTCCCATAGGTGGATCTTAAAAAATAAACTAAATCCTCCCAAGTAGATAGAATCTTATGAGGATGGTCAAAGAAATTGGTCGCAACCTTCCCTTCCAAGGAATTGACAAATAATCACATGCAAGTATCGTTGTCATTGGACCCTATGTTGTGACAAGAATTAGAAAATTCCACCACGTGTTTGTTTGTAGTGACAGTGTTATTTCCAAAAAACCTAGGGAGATGCTCTTTGAATTTAGGAAGTGGACGAGTAGCAGGTGCTAGGTTAAGCGGAGAGGACACATGCCACGGTGTGATTGTGGTGTCTTCTTCAAACTAAAAAAGTCCATACTTTTTAATGACTTTGGTGGGATTTGTGGTACATTAGATAGGGATATGGTGGCTATATACACTACCAATCACTAATGAATATGAATACTGAGAGGATGAAGAACTTCCAGTGATACCATAGCCACCACTAGATTCCATCTTGTGGATGATAGGTGAGGGATAAAAATACAAACTTGATGAATCATAAAAAGTTCTCCTTAGATCACTTTGTTGGGTTGAAAACACAACGTTCCTCCTTCCTATATCAATGATAGGATTAATTTCAGGTGATAATCCTCTTATTCTTCTAGAAACACAAGAGTCTAAGGAGATGAAAGAAAGGCTAAAACTAAAGGAATAATAAGGTTACTTTTGATTTATAGATTGTCTACATCTAGCTTCCCAACGTTCCTGGGTGCTAATATCTCATTCAATTGCTGCCCATAAATGATTTAGCTCAACACAAGTATTGGCAGTTTCTAAAATAGTATTAAACAAGTTCAAAGGAATGTTGGTCTGATCTTGAATACCGGGCTCAATATTGGGTTTCCTTGCAACATGCACAATCATTAAGAAATAAATGTTGACTAAGGTTGGTTGTCATTGATGTCAACCCTTGAAGAAAGCACTGCAACACAAAGGTTTGGGTAATGGACCCAAGGTTTTTTGATGTAAATATGACTCATTATTGTCTTTTCATGGTTGATAAGAAGTAAATATGGATGAAATCCAAAGTGGTCCCCTTATGGTGAAAGCCCTCACGAGAAGAGGCTTTGTGGAGTAAGAGAACCCATGCTTAATTGTGAAATAATGAGATGAAGGACAGTGAATTTTTTAGGTAAACTATCCTATATGGACATTTCTAATTTCATTTCCAGTGGTATGTGGAACATCACATAACTCCTCACGATTAGAGAGTTATGGATATGAGAAGTTGGAGACCCCAAGTTTGGGTAATGGATCAAAGTTTTTTTGATAGATAATAGTATGCATTAGGATATATTTTCAGATAATACTATTATATATGGATAGTACATGTCATTCCCTTTCTTTTGGTATGTGGAATGTCATATAAATCCTCACGGTTTGAGAGTTATGGCTTTACAAAGTTGGAGGACCCTCATATGTCATCTAGAAGCCCCAAAAGGTCAAAGTAGTCAAAGTGGTTTAAGAGATTTTAAAAGGTAAATAATAAAGTGAAGTAATGAGTGTATTATAATTCAAAGTGAATACAAAATAAATTATTTCAATAATAAATTTAATGGAGAAATTAGAAGTGGGTTAACCCTAAAATAAGGAATGTGGGGCCAAGTGACCTAAAAGATCTTTTTAAGGAGTCTACTTGGAGAGTATAAATAAGAAGCAAGGCTCTCTCATTTTAATCACACTTGAGAATATTGAATATCTATAGGTGTCTAAGGTATACAAGGATATATAATCCAAGATTCTGAGGGAAGGTGAAGAAAACAAGGCTGAAATGAAAGGAAGGATAAATTATTTTGATGGTGTTTTCTAAGGTATGTTATTTACCAGTCATCTTACCATTTTTGCTATAAAAAATTTTCTATAATGATAAAGACTGTGAAATTTCTATTCCATTGAGAAAATGTATCCAAGTATCTTTGGTAAAAAATTCAACTTGTGGGTCATTGTATTTTTGGAGTTACACTCCGTGGAAAAGAGGGTTTGTGGCTAGTCCTGAAACTAGTCAAAAACAAGTGTTTTGGGTAAAAACGTCATAACTTCTTCATAACAACTCCAAATTAAAGGGAAAAAAATGTGTTGGTTAGGGTACAGTCTGTAGTATGTTGTGTAACAGTTTCAGATCAATTCAACAAGTATTTTGTGTGGGGCATGCTCTACAATGTCGATCTCTAGAATAAACCAAAATTCAATAAGGTATACCATTTTTGCTATAACGCCTTTTATGAGAGGTTCCAAGTAGTGTCACCTAGAGTAATTGCATAAAAAACACTGAAGAACATTGTATATCAGTTTCATATCTTTATACATTATAGGTACAAAGTTTTGATTATGTCAAGTTAGGGTTGTTGACTAATCCAAAACTAAGCATGTGAGACTAAAGAAAAGTTTGATGAAAATGCTAGTCTCTTGTTGTTGAAGTTAAAGAAGGTTTGCAGGAATGTGATCATATATAATAGGTCTATTACAAAGCCATAAATCAGATTTGGATGATGAAATTGATGAGGGCTTTTGGTTGAAGTACATGTTGAATACATGGTTGAGACAAGTAGTTGATGAGTTGGCACATACATGAGGTGTATAGTTGATTATGTTGGTACATATTGATGAGCCATAGTTTATGAGTAGTTGATACATGATTTGTACATACTTGGTACATGTTTGGATGCACTTGTTTATGGTAAAGGTTGATTACATGTTATTTGGTACATGTTGGTGCATGGTTGATGCACTTGTTTATGGTATTGGTTGATTACAGGTTGAGGTACAAGTTAATGCATGGTTGATGAACGGTTTAGATTTATTGGTACAGGTTTACAACGTTATATCACATAGTGACAGGTTGACAGTGGTTCCATCATTCTACTTCTACTTTAGGGTGGAAGGACGGGGCAAGGACAGGTGGTTGTAGCCACCTTCCAGTTGTAGCCGAAGAACATAGGGGGTTGTAGCCTCCTTCTGGTTGTAGCCAGAGAATTGGGGAGTTGGAGCTTCCCTCAGGTTGTAGCCTAAGAAACTAGGGGGTTGGAGCCTCCTTCCAGCTGCAACTAGAAAACAAAGGAAGTTGATGCTTCCAATGAATGTAATTCTTCAAGACATATAAGAAAAAGCATTATGTGGTTTTTTCCCGATTTGGGTTTCCACGTAAAACATTGGTGTACTGTGTATTTGTATGTTTGTTCATTTGTTCATTGATTATTTACTCTGTAGTTATCGAATGATAATGATTCATTGATATAACACTTGGATTATATGGTTAAAAAGGATTAAACTGCTCTATTACTGATACACCCCCCCTCTCAGTAATCCAACAATTGGTATCAAAGCAAGTTCCTTTAGAAATCAGTTTAACCACTAAAAGGTAGATCATGGAGAGTACCAACTCATATAAAAATGGAATACCACAGTTTGATGGACAAAAGTATGTTTTTTGGAGCATAAGGATGAGGACATTATTAACAAGCATAGGGATCTCAAGTTTGGCAATCAATTGTAAATGGATACACAACACCAGTAGTTCCACCAACAAATGACAAAGCAGTAAAACTCGGTGAGAATAATTCCAAAGCCACAAATGCACTTTTGAATGGTCTCAGTGATATAGTACTCTCCAAAGTTGCACACTGTAAATCCGCTAAAGAGATTTGGGACAAGCTTCAAAATATTTATGAAGGAGATACAAAAGTCAAAGAAGCAAAGCTTCAGAGTTACAAAGGTCAGTTCAAACAACTAAAAATGAAGGAAAATGAAGATATCACATCCTACTTCTTACGAGTCGATGAAATAGTGAATGCAATCATAGGTTTGGGAGAAGAAATTGAAGAAACTATAATTGTTCAAAAGATACTAGGATCTCTTCCTATAAGATTCAACCCTAAGATATAAGAACTAGAAGAAAGATCCGACCTGGACTCAATAAGCATGGACGAACTGCATGGAATCTTCACAGCATATGAAATGAGAACTGAGCAGGAAAATCCAGATGTAAAAGAAGAAACCTTCAAGGCATCCAAAAGATCAAAGAAAAATAAAAAGGAATAAGAAGAATATAGCAGCAACAATGATGCCTCAAAAGATTATGAAGAAGTGGGCAACTTTGTCAAAAGACTAAACAAGGGAACCAACGGTAGGTATAGAGGTAATCTCCCTTTAATTTTTTTTAATTGTGATGGTATTGGTCATTTTTCTAACAAATGTCCTCATAAGAAAAAGAGAAATGGTGAAGGTTACTCAAAAGGAAAAAACACATATAAAGGCAAAATAACTACAAAGAAAGTTTTCAAGAAAAGCTTATACACCAAAAAAGACATCTCATCATCAGATGAAGATGAAGTCAACGACAATGAGATAGGAAGAGTTATATTCATGGCAGTAAAAGTCTCTGAGAAAGAATACTCCGAAGAAGAATATGAAGAAGCCGAAGAAGAATGTGAAGAAGTCAAAGAAGAAATTTAAGAGGCAGAAGTTGACTATCGAGAAGAATTAATGTGTGTCATAGAATTTATCAGAAGAGAAAATAAGAAAAAAAAAATTGCAATCATAACTAGACAAGAAAAAGAACACTTGAGAACTAGAACAAATGATCACAAAATTGAAGGTTCAAATAGAAGAAGATAAAAGAATTGAAGAAGCACTCAAAGAACAACTAGAAGAAAGTGACAAGATCATTGGAAACTTGGAAGAAGAGGTTGTCACACTAAGAAAGGATATTCAGAAGAAAAATATGCAAAATAGCTCAAAAGTTCTGAATGACATTATCAGCAGTCAAAAGTATCATCTTGACAAGTCTGGACTTGGATACAATCAGACAGAAAAGGGATCAAGCTCCAAAACAACAAAGAAAGAAACAAATCCAAAGAGCTATGCAGAAACAATCAAAGAGGATAGGAAGATATACAAGGAAGATTACACAGACACTCCTCCACCAAAAGGATTCAGATTTCGAAATCAACAATAGACAGATAGGCCTCAAGAAGAAAAAGGATTCATAAGAGCACATCCTTTCAGAAGATCTTCAACTCCCAGGTATCAAACTATATTTTTTGGTTTATGTTATGCATGTAATAATTTTGGACATAAAGTTGTGAATTGCAGAGATAACAAAAGGAACAGTAACAACTTTGAGAGTTATACACAAAGGGATTATTCAAGGAGACCTAGTGACACACAAAAAAGAAGTTACAACAGGTCTGAATCTTTGAGCACTAAGGTGGAATGTTACAAATGTAACAATTTTGGACACATGGCCAAGGATTGTCGAATCACAGTCCATCCTAAAGAACCTCAAAAGAATAACAATAGTCACAGACAAGAACCTGAGAAAATGACATGGATAAGAAAGAAACATCAATATAACAATGAAGAATGCACAGTCTCTCTACAAGCTAAGCAGAAGAAACACGGTTGGTATGTGGACAGTGGATGTTCAAAACACATGACAGGTGACAAAGAAAAATTTCTTACATTACGAAAAGAAAAAAATGGATCAGTCTCCTTCGGAAATGATAATTCATACAAAATCATTGGAGAAGGCAGAGTCTGAATTCGGAACAAGAATTAAAAGGCACAAAATGTTCTACTAGTAGAAGATATGAAACATAATCTTCTAAGTGTGAGTCAAATGTGTGACTAAGTTCATAAACTTACTTTCGATTCAGAAAAGTGTGAGATAAGAAAATAAGAGGTTCAGGGAAATTGGTCGGTACAACTGCAAGAACTTCAAACAACATATATGTATTAAGTGAAATTGTAAATGAAAAGTGTTGTCTAGGAAAGGAAGATGAAATTTTGCTATGGCATAGAAGGATGGGTCACATTCATTTTGATAACCTTGTCAAAGTCAGCAAAAGAGAAGCAGTTAGAGAAATGCCCCAGATCACGAAACCAACCAACACTTTATGCAAGCATTGTCAACAAGGAAATCAAACAAAGACCAGGTTCAAATCAAAGGACTATTCAACAACAAGACCACTAGAAATTTTGAACATTGATCTAGTTGGACGAACTACAACAAAGGGCTTAAAACGTGATACTTTATGCTATTAGTTGATGATTATACAGGAATGACCATAGTTTTCTTTCTCAAGAACAAGTCAGAA
Source organism: Picea mariana (assembly GCA_032191745.1). Lineage (NCBI taxonomy): Eukaryota > Viridiplantae > Streptophyta > Pinopsida > Pinales > Pinaceae > Picea > Picea mariana. Next base: position 33,495 of record JASDQU010503265.1, read on the forward strand.
GCTTTTGAAAACTTCAAAATCTACAAGGAAATGGTTGAAAATGAGATGGATTCAAGAATCAAATGTTTGAGATCTGATAATGGAGAAGAGTTCACTTCAAAGGAATTTATGGACTATTGTAGCAGTCATGGAATAAAAAGGCAATTCTTCGTTGCTAGGACACCTCAACAGAATGGAGTTGTTGAAAGAAAGAATAGGACAATACAATAAATGGCTCAAACAATGCTAATGGATTCCAAATTGATAGATATATCTTGGACACAGGCAGTGCATACAATAGTTCACATTCAAAACAAAGTAATGCTAAAAAACAACATCGATAAAACTCCCTACGAGCTATGGAAAGGAAGACCAGAAAATGTGAAGCACTTCAAACATAGTTACCAACTTAACAAGAACTCTACATAGTTCTCGTTTTTGGGGGGGTCAAGTTTTTTACCCGGTTTTTAAAAATGGTGCTACGAGTAGCACCCCCCTTCCATTTTTAGGTGGATTTTTGATATTTTAAATTGTCAGATTCATAATGTTTCCACTTTTTTTTTTTTAATGCTTGGTTTTTCATTTATTTTCATTCTTATTTTTATTTTTGTTTTTGTTTTTTTAATATCAACAGTGTTTTTAGTCATTTTTCCATGCTTCTTTCAATCTTTAATATTTTTTACCATTTACATTTTTGAAAATACTATTTTTGGTCTCCTTAATTAATTTATGGTTCTATACTTTTTTAAAAATAGTGAAAAATATTATTTTTAACACAATTTTTATCTTTACTTTAATAGATAGAAAATCATTGTAGTTAAATAACATTATTTTTAAACATTTAGCAAAAGAATATAATTGATTTTTTTTGATAAATTAAAACTAAAAAAAACTAAGAAAATTGAAATTTAAAAAGATAGAAAAAAAAATTTATACAATTACCAAATCAAGAAAAATCTTATAAAAAATCAAAGTGGAAAAAAAATAAAAATATATATAAACTAAGTTTAAATGAAAAATTAAAAAAAAAAAAATTATAATCCAAAAATTTTAAAATATTAACAAAACACAATTATATATATAAAACAAATTAAAACATTTAAAATTAATATAAAATTTAAAAAAAAAATTAAAAAGAACATCTTTAAAATAACATAAAATTAAAAAAAAAAATTAATAAAAAAATGAAAATTAGTTAAAATTTAAAAATAATATATAACAGTTATATATAATATGTAGTTATATTATATATAACTATATATTATATCTAATAGAACTACATATTATATATAACTGTTATATATTATATAACTCTAAAAATAAAAAATAAAAAAATAAAAATTAATTAAAATTTAAAAATAATATATAACATTTATATATAATATATAGTTCTATTATATATAACTATATATTATATTTAATAGAATTACATATTATATATAACTGTTATATATCATATATAACTCTCATAAATGATAAATTTTTAGTCACAACCACCGTATGTAACATATATATAACTCAAATTAAAAAAAAAAAAAAATTAATAAAGAAATAAAAATTAGTTAAAATTTAAAAATAATACATAACAGTTATATATAATATGTAGTTCTATTATATATAACTATATAATATATATATTTATATTTATATATAATAGAACTACATATTATATATAATTGTTATATATTATATATAACTCTCATAAATTATAAACTTTTTAGTCATAACCACCGCATGCAACATATATAATATTATATATAACTCTCATAAATTAGAAACTTTTTAGTCATAACCACCACATGCAATATATATATATATATAACTCATGCAACATATATATAAAATTCTCATAATCGAGAAATGTTTTAGTAACAGCCACCGAATGCATGGGCAAGAGTCAGGGCCCATGGGCACTCACAAGACCTCTACCCCTCAAGGTATACATACCCTACCCCCCTCTGGATTTGAACCTATGACCTCTTAAGAGGAAACACATGTTCTTAACCATTAGGCCCACTCAAGATATATATATAAAAGATGGGAAAGCCATTTTTAGATATTCTTCATATATTTTTTCATTAATACAAAAACTCTTACCATCCATATATTTTTTCATTAGTATAAAAATTGTTTTACAATTATTTCTTAATCTATGATTTTTTTTATTGCTTATTTACTTTATAAATCAATATGGTTTTTCATTAATAAAAAAAACTTTTTTACAACCATTCCTAAACATAAGATGACTTTTTTTATTACTTATTTACTTCGTAAATTAATGTAATAAGGTGCATAACATAAAAATATATATATATATATATATATATAT
>JASDQU010503265.1:36473-51862 GCA_032191745.1 Picea mariana
TTGTTCATCCTTTTTTTTTTTTTCAAATTTGGGTTTTGAATATATATGGTATTATGTATTATGTTGTGTTTGGAGTGATAAACTAATATTTAAAAGGTAAGCATTTAAGGGTTGATTTGATGATTTTGCTTGCAGTAACGATGATTTCGATTACCGCTTTTAAAAAAATGTCATTTTAATACCCCAAATTTAAAATGGGTTCTACCGGTAGCAGTACATTTCAATTTGATGGTTGATTTTGAGGTTTTGGTTTTAATGGTACCGACTACTAAAATTAAAATTTCAAAATATCTATAAATTTAATGTTTTGAAAAAAAACAAAATTTTGTAACATCTTTTTTTTTTAGGTGTCGATTTGAAGGCTTTTTGGAGCTATTATCTGCGTTTTGAAGGCTATGTTTGAAAAATGTTGTAATTTTGACCCCGTTTAAAAAAATGGTACTACCGGTGGTACCACTTTCTGATTTGGGGGTTGATTTTGATGTTTTTTATGCAAAAATATGGGTTTTGGGGGCTAGAGTTCTCGTTTTGAGGTCACAGTTCTCATTAAGTTGGTAACTATGTTTTCAGAGTTTTTGGAAGAAAATGATACATCAAAAGAGAAGATGGAAGAATGGGAAAGTTTAACTCTCATGTGGACAAATGAATACTTGTTGGCTACTCAAGTACAAGGAAAGCATACAAGTGTTACAATCTAAGATTGAACAAAGTCGTGGAAAGTATCAACGTAACAATTGATGAAACAAGCATACCAGAATCAAAGGAAAAAGAAAACAAATCAATGGAACAACTTTTCGAAGAAGAATATGAAATATAAGTTGAAGAGGAAGATGAAGATGAAGAGAATCTGACAGAAGCAGAAGATCAAGTTCAAAAAGCATCTCCAAAGACACCTAGAAAACGAGTACAAAAGAATCATCCTTTAGATAAGATTATTGGAAACAAAGATGCAAGTGTTCAGACTAGAAGAAAAGTCTATTCACCAGAACAAACACACCTAGCACTCTTATCTACAATTGAACCAGACTGTTTTGAAGAAGCCAACAAGGATGAATTTTAGAATAAGGCCATGGATGAAGAGTTGGATCAAATAGAGAAAAACGACACTTGGGAATTGGTTCCAAGACCAAAGAATAAGAATGTGATCGGTAGAAAATGGGTTTTCAAGAATAAATTGAATGAAGATAGATAGGTTACAAGGAAGAAAGCTACATTGGTATGTAAAGGATATGCACAAATTGAAGGAATCAACTTTGCAGAGACATTTTCCTCAGTTTCCAAAATGGAAGCAATCGATTTACTTTTAGCTTATGCATGCTCCAAAAATGTTAAAGTATATCGGATGGATGTAAAATCATCTTTTCTGAATGGGGAACTTGAAGAAAAAGTCTACATTAAACAACCAGAAGGATTCAGTTGTCAGAGAACAAAGACTATGTATGTAAGTTAAAGAAGGCCTTGTATGGTCTAAAAATGGGTCCTAGAGAATGGTACTCCAGACTAGATAAGTATCTGCAGTAGGCAGGGTTTAGAAAAGGAAGTGCAGACAACAATGTCTACATCAAGGTAAGTCAAGGTAACATTTTATTAATTGAAGTGTATGTTGATGATAGTATTTTTGGTATTGATGATGACAGGTTAAGCCAGAAATTTGCAAAAGACATGTAGAATGAATTTGAAATGTTGTTACTTGGAGAACTATCCTTCTTGTTGGGACTTCAGATGCGTCAAAGAAACCAAGGAATTTTTATTTCTCAAACCAAGTATATTAGAGAAATGCTAAAGAGGTTCAGAATGGAAGATTTCAAACCAGTTATTGCTCCCATGCAAACCAGTTGTAAGTTGAGAAAAGATGATGATTCGAAGTCTACAGATCAGATACAATACAGGTCAATGATTGGCATCCTACTATATGTTACAACATGCAGACCAGATGTAATGAAAGCAGTTGGACAGGTGGCATGATTTTAAGTAGCACCAAAGGAATCACATGTATTAGTAGTAAAGAGGATTTTTAGATATCTCAAAGGAACAAAAGAGTTTGGATTATGGTATCCAAAAGGAAACAATCTATCACTTATTGCCTACACAGATGCAGATTGGTCAGTTTGTATTGATGACCGACGAAGCACCAATGAAGAAGCATTCTACTTAGGTGAGTGTTTGGTATCATGGCTAAGCAAGAACCAATCATCAATATCTTTATCTATAGTCGAGAGAGAGTATATTGCAGCAGTAACATGTTTTACAAAGGTTCTTTGGATGAAACAAACTTTGACAGATATACAGGTTGAGTATGATGATCCCATTCCAATATATTGTGATAATACAAGTGCAATCAATATCTCAAAAAACTCAGTGATACACTCGAAGATGAAGAATATTCCAATCAAGTATCACATTCTACGGGAACAAGTTGCAGAAAAGAGCATCAGAGTTGAGTATGTGGGCACAAAAGAACAAGTGGCAGACATCTATACAAACCCACTTCCACAGGAATCCTTTGAATATACTCACCAAAGACTTGGAGTTATTTATACTCCAAAATGAATTCTTTTTTAATGTTTTTTGAATTCTTATCTTATATATATTAGATGTACATAAGGAAGCACCATAAGAGGACAGTTCAGTCAGGGAGAGAAGCCCCAGATGGAAAGATACATTTTCGATTGATGACAAAGGGGTAGAGAATTATCAAATGAAGAGGACATAGGCATGGTTCCAGGGGGAGAAGATTTATCAGATGCGGAGGACAGAGGAAAATTTATCAGATACAGAGGAGAAAGGCATGGTTCCAGGGGGGGCATGAGTGATATGATTTCAATATTTCATCAGAGTGTTTCGATCAATGGCAAAGGGGGAGATTGTTAATTAAGGTTGGTTGTCATTGATGTCAACCCTTGAAGAAAGCCCCACAGCACAAAGGTTTGGGTAATGGACCCAATTTTTTTTTATGTAAAGATGACTCATTATTGCCTTGTCATGGTTGATAAGAAGTAAATATGGATGAACTCTAAAGTGGTCCCCTTATGGTGAAATATCTCACAGGAAGACGCTTTGCGGAGTAACATAACCCATGCTTAATTATGGAATAATGAGATGAAGGACAATGAACTTATCAGGTAAACTATCCTATATGGATATTTATTGTCATTCCATTTCCATTTGTATGTGGAACGTCACATAACTCCTCATGGTCAGAGAGTTATGGCCATGAGAAGTTGGAGACCCCAGGTTTGGGTAATGGACCCAAGTTTGTTTGATGGATAACGATATGAGTTACGATATATTTTCTGATAATACTATTATATATGGATATAACATGACATTACACTTCTAGTGGTATGTGTAACGTCACATAACTCCTCACGGTTTGAGAGTTACGTACTTACGAAGTTGGAGAACCCTCATATGTCATCTAGAAGCCCTAAAAGGTCAAAGTAGTCAAAGTGGTTTAAGAGATTTTAAAAGGTAAATAATAAAGTGAAGTAATGATTGTATTATAATTGAAAGTCGATATAAAATAAATTATTTCAATAATAAATTTAATGGAGAAATTAGAAGTGGGTTAACCCTAAAATAAGGAAAGTGGGGCCAAATGTCCTAAAAGATGTTTTTAAGGAAGCTACTTGGAGACTATAAATAACAGACAAGGCTCTCTCATTTTAATCACACTTGAGAATATTGAATATTTATGGGTGTCTGAGGTAACCAAGGATATCTAAGCCGAAATTATGGGGGAAGGTGAAAAAAAGAAGACCGAAATACAAGGAATGATAAATTGTTTTGATGGTGCTTCCTAAGGTATGTTATTTATAGGTCATCTCACCATTTTCGCTATAAATTTGTTTCTATAATGCTTCAGACCGTGAAATTACTATACCATTGAGAAAAAATATCCACTTATATGTGTTAAAAAATTCATCCTATGGGTCATTGTATTTTTGGAGTTACACTCCATGGAAAATAGGGTTTGTGGCTAGTCCTGAAACTAGTCAAAAACAAGTGTTTTGGGTAAAAATGTCATAACGTCTTCATAACAGATCGAAATTCAGTGAAACAAAATGTGTTGATTAGGGTACAGTATGTAGTATGTTTTTTAATAGTTTCATACCAATTCAACAAATATTTCATGTGGGGCATGCTCTACAAGGTCGCTCTCTAGAATAAGCCAGAATTCAACAAGGTATGCCGTTTTTTCTATAACTCCTTTTTTTAGAGGTTCCAAGTAGTGACACCTGGAGTAATTGTGTAAAAAACATTGAAGAACATTGTGTATTAGTTTTATATCTTTGTACATTACATGTACAAAGTTATGATTACTTCAAGTTAGGGTTGTTGACTAATCCAAAACTAGGCATGTGAGACTAAAGAAAAGTTTGATGAAAATGCTAGTCTCTTGTATTTTAAGTTAAGGAAGGTTTGAAAGAATGTGATCATATACACAAGGTCTATTATAGAGCTACAAATCATATTTGGATGGTGAAATTGATGAGGGATTTTGGTTGAGGTACATGTTGAGTACATGGTTGAGACAAGTAGTTGATGAGTTGGCACATACATGAGGTGTATAGCTGATGATGTTGGTACATATTGATGAGTCATAGTTGATGAGTAGTTAACGCATTATTGGTACATAATTGATACATTGTTGGATGCACTTGTTTATGGTACAGGTTGATTACATGTTATTTGGTACATGTTGGTGCATGGTTGATGCACTTGTTTATGGTACAGGTTGATTATAGGTTGAGGTACACGTTGATGCATGGTTAAAATTTATTTGTACAAGTTTACAAAAGTATATATCAAACTGACAGGTTGACAGTGGTTCCATCATTCTACTTCTACTTCAGGGTGGCGGAACGGGACAACGATAGGTGGTTGTAGCCACCTTCTGGTTGTATCCAGAGAACATAGGGGGTTGTAGCCTCCTTCTAGTTGTAGTTAGATAATTGGGGAGTTGGAACTTCCCTTAGGTTGTAGCCTGAGAAACTAGGGGGTTGGAGCCTCCTTCTAGTTACAGTTAGAAAATAAAGGAAGTTGGTGCTTCCAATGAATGTAATTCTTCAAGACATATAAGAAAAAACATTATGTGGTTTTCTCCCGATTTGGGTTTCCATGTAAAACAATGTTGTACTGTGTATGTGTATTTTTTTTCATTGCTTATTTACTCTGTAGTTATTGGATGATAATGCTTCATTGATATAACACTTGGATTATATGGTTAAAAATGATTAAATTGTTAGAAAAATAGGACCGTGGAGAAATAAAATAAAACAAATGTGGAAACAAAACACAGAAGATACACAATACAATAGAGACACAGATTTATGTGGTTCACCCAGTGTGGGCTACATCCACTAGAGAAATTGCCATGTCCTTCTTTTATTATTATCCATCATATGAAAGGATACAACCTACAACAAACTTGTTGTAACTTCCTCTTCTTTCTCTCACAGTCTCATATCTCAGAATACAATATTCGCCATGAACCATAGCTGCAATACATTTCCCTCATAAAAAAGGGTTGCCTTCTAGGGAAAAAAACCCTAACATAATCTCTATCGTTAGATCTAGGACCTTATAATGAACGGTCCAGATTTACAATGAAATTACAATATACATTTACAAGGAAAATTTTCCTTCGGGGGCTTCGCCCCCAAACCCACGCTTGCCCCCAGACCCCCCAGGTAGGGGGATAGCCCACCCTGACCCCACAGAGGGGGTACTCCCCCTCTGCACTACCTCGCGTGGAAGAGTGTACATACTTCTGGGGTGTAAATACTTCATGGAGTATAAACATGGTTGAAAGTAAAATACCTCTGAATGAGGAAGATAATCAAGATCCACAACCAACAATATCCCACTTGGAGACTGATCTCAACAACTCCACTGCTGTTGTATATGCTAGACTCTGAACCTTCTTGTACCTAGAAAATTTCTCATCTTTATCTTCATTCTTGAAGACCAACTGAAACTAAGTAGGAACTGAGTTTATCCCTAGTTACTCCCTTTGTTAACATGTCTATAAGATTCTGGCTAGTGTGTATATTTTCCAACTTCAAATCTCCATCTTCCAAGGAGGATCATATGAATTTATACCTCAAGTGTATACGCTTAGTCTTTGAATGGAAGGATGAGTTCTTTGCAAGATGAATGTCACTCTCACTGTCACAGTACAACCTACTATTCTCTTGCTTCTTTCGCAATTCCTCCATAAACCTCTGTAACCAAATCATCTCTTTACTAGCCTCTATAGTAGCAACATACTCTACCTCTATTGTTGAAAGTGAAACAACCTTTTTCCGTTTTGAAATCCAACTTACCTTTGTTCCACCTATAGTAAACACATACCCTATGGTACTCCTCTTGCTATCTTTATCACTTGCCATATCTGAATCAACATATCCTTGTAGAACAGTTTTTGAACCTCCAAAACATAATGCATGATTAGTAGTACCTCTCAAGTATATGAGAATTCACTTTACTGCCTCCCAATGTTCTTTACCTAGATTGTTCATATATCTGCTCACAACTCTCACTGCATGTGCAATATCTAGTGTTGTGANTTTATCACTTGCCATATCTGAATCAACATATCCTTGTAGAACAGTTTTTGAACCTCCAAAACATAATGCATGATTAGTAGTACCTCTCAAGTATATGAGAATCCACTTTACTGCCTCCCAATGTTCTTTACCTAGATTGTTCATATATCTGCTCACAACTCTCACTGCATGTGCAATATCTAGTGTTGTGAAAACCATTGCATACATCAAGCTACCAACTATTGATGAATATGGGACCCTGGACATGTATTCTATCTCCTCCTGTGTCTTGGGACACATTTCCTTAGTTAATTTGAAATGGCTGGCCAAAGGTGTACTAACTAGTTTTGCATTCTACATTCTAAACCTCTCCAACACCTTCTCTGTGTGCTCACCCTAAGACAATGTCAGTTTGCAATTTTTCTTGTCTCTTGTTATTCTCATACCAAGGATTTTCTTTGCAGCACCCAAATCCTTCATCGCAAATGAATTGGATAATTTCTTCTTGAGCACATTTATATCTTTCATATTAGACCCTACAACATGCATGTCATCTACATACAATAGCAAGATAATAAAGCTTCCATTTTCTAGCTTTTTAAAATGAACACAGTGATCAGAATGACATCTACTATAACCCTGTTCTGTCATAAACCTGTCAAACTTCAGATACCACTGCCTTGGAGCTTGCTTTAGGCCATATAATATCTTCTTCAACCTGCATACCAAATTCTCCTTCCCTTTGACCTCATACCCCTGTCGTTGCTGCATATAAATCTCTTCCTCCAAATCCCCATGGAGAAAAGTTGTTTTTACATCTAACTGTTCAAGATGAAAATCTTCTACTGCCACAAGACTTAAAATAGTTCTAGTTGAAGTCATTTTAACAATAAGAGAAAATATTTCATCAAAATCTATACCTTTCTTTTGTGCAAACCCATTTATAACAAGTCTAGCCTTGTACTGCTTTTCTCCTCTATCTTCTTCCTTCAACTTATAAACCCATTTATTCTACAATGGTCTTTTTCCTGTAGGCAACTGAACCAAGTCCCAAGTATGGTTATTTACCAAGGAATCCATTTCCTCTTTCATGCCTTGCTCCCACTTCCTTTTGGTGTCTACCTACATTGCCTCTTCATAGAATTCTAGTTCACCAAAATCATTCAACAATAAATAATACAATGAAGGAGAGTATCGTTCAGGGAATATACTTAACCTGGTAGATTTTCTAACAAAACTTGCAGGTGCTTGAGGTACCTGCTTCTCTTGTTTTTGTACATTTTGATTTTTTGGTTCCTTTGGAATTTCTTTTTCAGTGATCTCATCAAACACTGTGTATTCTTGTTTTTCTTTTTCTTGTTTCTTTCCCTGCAACTGATCTTTGTACATGACCTTCTCATTGAATATGACATCTCTGCTCCTAAAGATTTTGTTATTTTCATAATCCCATAAGAGATAACCAAAATCATTAACACCATATCCAATAAAGGTACACTTCTTGGATTTTGCCTCAATCTTTGTTCTATTTTCTTTATCAATATGGACAAATGCTTTAGAACAGAAAGTTTTCAAAAAAGAATAGTTTACCTTTTTTCCTGTCCATTCCTCCTCTAGAATTCTACCATCCAAAGAGATTGAAGGTCCTCTGTTTATTAAGTAAACAACAGTATCTACAACATCTGCCCAAAACTGTAAGGGAAAACTAGCTTGCAATCTCATACTCCTTGCACACTCCTTGATTATCTTATTCATCCTTTATGACACACCATTTTCTTGTGGTGTTCTTGGAACTGTCTTCTCTCTATGAATCCGATGGTATGAACAGTAATCATCAAACTCCTTGCTGCAATATTCACCTCCATTATTTGATCTGAGACACTTCAATTTTTTTCCTGTCTTATTCTCAACCAAAGCTTTCTATTTCTTAAAGGTACAAAGAACATCATATTTTTGTCAAATGCAATAAACCCAAGTTTTTCTAGTTGCATCATCAATAAAAATAATATAATAATGAGAGCCACCAAGAGATGATACCTGAGTTGGTCCCCATATATATGTATGCACAAGCTCTAACCTTTCACTATTCTTTTCTTTTCCAACTCTGAGAAATATATCTCTCTTCTGTTTTCCATAAACACAATGCTCACAGAAGTCCAAATCAATTTGTTTAAGATCTGGCAACAAATTTCTTTTGTGAAGTATCTACAATGTATCTACATAAATACAATTTACCTACCTTCTCTCCTTTCTCTATCACCAATGATCATTTGATGACCTTCCACGTCTTATCTGTAAATATGGATATACAACCTTCACTTGCCAACTGCCCTGTTGAAATTAGATTTTTCCTTAAATCTGGAACATGTCTTACCTCTTTCAACAACCATTGGTTTCCATTGCGTTGCTTTATTTTTACCTTTCACATTCCAATAATTTTGCATGGTGCATCGTTACCCAAATGAACCTGTCCAAAATCACCTTGAACATAATCTAGAAAATGTTTCCTATGGGATGTGGCATGAAATGAAACCCCTGAATCTACTACCCAAGACTCAAAAATATTATCTACAGAAAGAATCAAAGCATCTTGTAACACATCACCTGTTACATTTTCTTCATGATTTCTCTCCTACTATCCATCTCTTTGTTTCTTTGGAGCTTTGTAGTCTTTCTTCAGATGTCCTTTCTTCCCACAATTCTAGCACTCTATCTTTCCAAGTATAGATTTGGATCTTCCCTTCCTAGAATTCCCACGGTTCCTGAAACCCTTTCCTCTATCCTTTTGTCTTCCCCTGTTCTCCATGTTCAACGCATTTCCTATTGTCTCACCTATTCTTTCCCATCACATTTCCTCACTAAGGATAACACTAGCAACATCATCAAATTTTAAAGTATTTGAACCAAGGACAGAGTTACTTACAGCCATGACCAAGTCGTTCCAACTTTCTGGCAATGAGCACAATATTAGAATAGCCCTGACCTCATCATCAAAGTCCACTTTTACAGAACTTAGTTGATTAGTAACCATATTAAAATAGTTTAAATGATCCTCAATAGACCCACCTTCCGACATCTTCATATTAAATAATCTCTTCATTAGAAATACCTTATTGGACGCGGAGGGTTTTTCATACAATTTGGTCAATGCATCCATCAAACCCTTCATTGTATTTTCTTTGGAAATATTGAAAGCCATCGACACTGCTAGGCTTAGCCATATCATTCCTAGAGCCTTTCTGTCAAGAATCTCCCAGTCTTCATCCTTCCTAGCCGTCAGCTTCTTTTCTATTCTGCCCAATGGTAGGAATAGATCCTTCTGATATAAATAGTCTTCCATTTGCATCTTCCATAATTGGTAGTTTTTTCCATTAAATTTCTCGACCCTAAAATTTCTATCTTCCGACATTGCTTCCACTCGAACTAGGAACCCTCGTTTCCTATCAGTTACCCTTCATTCTGATACCAGTTGTTAGAAAAACAGGACCATGGAGCAATAAAATAAAACAAATGTGGAAGAAAAACACAGAAGATACACAATACAATAGAGACACATATTTACGTGGTTCACCCAGTGTGGGCTACATCCACCAGAGAAATTGCCAGGTCCTTCCTTTATTATTATCTAGCATATGAAGGGATACAACCTACAACAAACCCATTGTAACTTTCTCTTCTTTCTCTTATAGTCTCCTATCTCAGAATACAATATTCACCATTAACCATAGCCGCAATACATTTCCCTCATAAAAGAGGGTTGCCTTCTAGGGAAAAAAACCCTAACATAATCTCTATCATTAGATCTGTGACCTTATAATGAATAGTCCAGATTTACAATGAAATTACAATATACATTTACAAGGCAATTTTTCCTTCGGGGGCTTCGCCCCCGAACCCCGTAGAGCGGGTACCCCTTCTCTTCACTCCCCCGCATGGAAGAGTGTACATAGTTCTGGGGTGTAAATACTTCATGGGGTATAAACATGACTGAAAGTAAAATACCTCTGAATCAGGAAGATAATCAGGCTCCACAACCAACATAAATTGTTCTATTACTGATTCACCCCCCCTCTCAGTAATCCAACAATAAAAACAATCAAAGAATCAAAATCATAAAAATAGATGTATCAATGCTAATCAAGCATAAAATTACCAAAAGAGATATTGAATATCTCCCCAGTATGGTCGCCAAATAAATGTTGAGGAAAACATATGAAATGATCTTACTCAATCATTTTCATATTCCTCTTGGCTAAATAAAAATAGACGATAATATCACCCTACGTTTATAGCCATAAAAATTAATATCCTAACTCACAAGTATTGATTACAAGTGCTTAGGATGGTTTTTTTATAACTAAATCTTGCTGAAAAATTCATTATTTGTGTGTTTTTATGAACATAATAGATGCTGAAATAATTACAGAGATAGAAGTAAAGACACCAAGTAGATAATCAAGACAGATGAAACATAAAGAAATCCTTTATTTCATTCCAATTTATCAAAGAGTCATTCTCTTTACAAAATTTTGTGAAGAAGTTTTGGACCAAAGTCAAACTTAGACGTCCCCGATGAAACATACAAAAGGACCTCTAACAAAAAACCAAAAACCAAATTTTAAATTTTGGATCCACTTGCCACAAATTTCTTCTCACTCGACCCTGCACAATCGACTTTGTCAGTCATGAAAACTAATTCACAAATAGAAAAGTCTACACAGACTATCAAAGATAGATCAACACCTCTGAAAAACAAGTGTTTGAATGATGTAATTGAGCCTTGAATTTTGTTGTCTACAATAAGACCTTGCTATCATAAAAAAGAATTAGGCTTGTGATAAATTAAGGAATGAATGAAAACTGAACTGTCTCAACACAAACTTAAAGAGAAAACCTTAGTATGATTCTCCTTCTATTCTCCTCCTATTCCTCCCTTTCCTCTTTCCTTTAAGCAAATTAGAATTGGTTGAAGTAGTTGAACTACTTCATTAGTTAAGTTAACTAAAAACTCAACCAACTTTTTTAGTTAGGGGGAAATGTAATAAATAATAATAAGGGTTTTAAATAAATAATAACTAGTAGGTGGGACCCCTTGTGACTCTCCTTTAGATCTTAACAATCATAACATAACTAGTCAATTAAACAAAAACATCCCTCCTTGTGACTCCCCTTTAGATCTTAACAATCATAACATAACTAGTCAATTAAACAAAAACATCCCTCCTTGTGACCCCCATCATCACATTCATGTTTGACAATTTATCTCATTCATATTTGAAATTATTTTCAAAAATATATTACTCATATATCCAAAAAAAACATGTTGTCCGAAAATTTCTGAAGTCAACCATATTTTTCACTGTGAGATGCAATATTTCCCTTGTTACTGTTGTCACCTTTTGATCTCTTTGAAATTTCCTTTGATTGTTTTGAGCCTTTATGCCTAATCTCGCTGATCACATGAGAACAATCATCCCTCAAATGCATCCTGGAGGACACAGATTTATCAGAGCCATAGGAGGGTGAGGGAGGGGCATCAATGGATTTTCCTTTGTCAGGGTATGGTGGGCCTCAGTTTTAAACCTTTTGCTAGCATGGGAGGACTAAACTAGTCAGTGAATAGGGGCAACTTAGACAATCTGATTGATAGGAGGGGGAGCAAGTAAAGACAAATTGGGCCAGCCACGATGTTAGGAGACTGTTGGGTGGACAATCTCTTGCCATCCATCATTTTTGGGAACCTCGAGTTGCAATGGGACATGAGGGGTCACGGGAATACTAGGGGCTTATGGAGCTTGGAAGGGAGTCCTTTCAAGCCTAGGTTGGACCACTCCTTGCCCAATCCAATTGAAAAACCAAGCCTGAAATAGCTCGCCTAACTCTTGTGAGTTAGCATCAAAATGAATTGAGAATCTAGGCCTCCTAGGCCCCCTGTTCAAATTACCTCTTCCTCGGTTACCTCTTCCATGGCCACCTCAGCTAAAAAATCTCAGTCCTACAAGAATGATTTATTATCAAATATTTTCTTTAACAACCATACATGACAACTCCTTAAAAATATGAAATAAATTTTGGCTTAGCAACATATCAGACTCATGCAATCCAATCCATATGAATTGTTAACAGTTGTCAATGAGTAGGGGGTGAACAAAAGGTTTTGGGATATGCAAGGGGTTTGTATTAAGAGAAAAATGTTAAAATGAGGGGCAAAGAATCATGGTTACTGCTCATAGGAAACATGCAATCAACTGTAATGTAAACCAAGGAACAAGTCACCGTAATCCATCAAAGAAAATGCAATTCCAAACTGTTACAATACAAAATTCTCTTAATTGTAATTAGATTTTAGGAACAAGGAGTGAAAAATGGATATGGGAAGGTGAGGGGATCGTAATTAGCGAAAAGTGAAATAATGGTAGGGAAAGAGAGTGGTTAATGTTCATAAAATTAATTAAATAATCCATAAAACCATTCTATATCAAACGGAAAATATCCAACGTCAACCAAATAATTACTGTGATCAATTAATTAACTATTGTGTATAAATCAATCAATTATGTGTATTAACTTGCTCATTTTTCCCAATTAAATCATTAACACGGTGTCATCAAAACAAGACAATATGCCTTCCATGACAACCTGTAGAAGAGTTATGTTTCTTCTAATTTGTCCACTTAATGTTTTAAAACAATTTCCAAATGAACACACGGTCACTTATTTCCACTTTGTTCAGCATCAAAACATCAACCATTGTCCATGAATTATTTCCTTAATCAAACATAGACACAAAAAGCATGCTTGATTCATCCCTCAATTCCATTTAACGATTAAATTGTAATGAGACCATACTGTGATAGAACCTATGCCTGTATCTGCTATGATGAATGATAGTCATCAAACATACACAATGGACAATCAAACACTATCATCAATATTTCAAATTGCAATAATCCCGACTTGCCATTTAAACACATAGTAACAAAAATCAGCATTTCAACTCATATGACATTGTAGGATACACATACCATTCAACAAAATGAAAGAGCATTTCTTTGACTGTACATGTCTAATTACTCTGAATCTAAACATCAAATGATGTTGAGCTATAAATCCAATACAAGGAGGTAGCAACAATATGCCCAATCCCATTTCTCAAATCAATCAAATTACAACAAAACCATACTGTTTAAAAACATGTGCCCATCTTTGATGGTGAAATCAAACAATATCCATAAACTATACAATGGACAACTACACCACAACTATCACGATTGCAATAATCACATTTGTCAATTAAAACACACAATAATAGTATAAATGAGCCCATACCAGGTGAAACGATTTACATTGACACCATGAAGTATGATATCAAACCCATCAACCCATGACAACAACATGACCAGGTGAGGTGACAAGAACTTGTGTGAATATAGTCAGTCAAGTCTGGACTAAATGAACCCTCCAAAAAAAAAACTAACAAGGACAATAGAGAGCCTTCATGGCTTCTTCCACTCAGAATAATTAATGAAATTGTGACTTCAACCATCATTTTCCATTTGCAACGAAAACCACACAACAACCATTCGAGAGAAAAATCACAATTTTACATAGTTTCTAGTCTCAAGAAAAGAACAGACCCATATATCACCAAGACAATATCTATTTCATAACCAGAGTGGGCTCATCGATGGCGAAAAATACATACCTGTAACCAAGAAAACCTTAAAAATGCGAGCTTGGCCGAGCAGTTCTTCATCTTCTTGAAAATCGTAGCTTAACCACAATGAAACACAATTGAACAATAGCAAAGCTAGGGTGGTGGCCAGTGGAAGGGGTATGGAGGGACGTGAAGTAAATGCACATCACTTCCATCCTCTATCCATTTAATTACTTAGTACATGCCAACCAACCCTTCATTAGGACATCCAATTAATCCATGCATCAAAACCAACATCGCCTTACTTTCCAAATGCACCCCCCTATGTCATATTAACCATTTGCAACCATGCCATAACACATATAACTCAATAAATCATATAGCCACTAACCCCATTAGATAGGACCAACAACAATCCCTTAATTTCAATGCATGTAGTATAACATAGTAGCATAGTTTACTTTCTTGCTTAGATTTTTTTCATATTTATTTTATCCTTTTCCATGACTAATACATGTTTTTTTCAGGTGTAATATATAATAGATCATGGCTCAATATAAATATCAATTCACATAAGCCCTCGTGACATGGAAATGAGAATTTTAGCCTAAACAAACTCACACATAGCATGAATTTTCCATCACCCATTTGTTGTGAATAGAACCAACATTTGAACATCAATCATTCTCAAACATGTAAGCAGTGTCAAACAACGGCATAAATATCAAAATAAGAACCATATCTCATCCTCAAATCTACAAGGGGGTCCCACCTACTAGTAATATATATATATATATATATATATATATATATATCATTACCTTATAATAATAGGCTTTAGCAATACTTTGTGGGAAAAAACCTCATTGTAATTTTAATCGTCAACACCCTCCATCCCTCAATCCCCCACTACCACACACTCTCTCCCTCCCTTTGTAATTTATTCTCTCTATTGATCTCTATCTCTCTCTCTCACTCTCACTCTCCCTCTCCCTCCCCTCCCCTTTCCTCTCTATTTTTTCCCCTCTCTCCCACTCTTTCCATCTCTCTCTCTAAGTCCTTTTCTCATACCAATAATCTCTCTCACTTTCTTCCTCCCCACCTCTATTCCCCTATATATATCTCCCTCTTTCTCTCTACCCCTCTCTCCCTAAATCCATCCATCCCTCTCTCTCTCCCCTCCC
>JASDQU010503265.1:54360-71545 GCA_032191745.1 Picea mariana
GGGAGATAATAGGGAGACAAGGAAAGAGGGGAAGACGGAGAATAGAGAGGTATGTGGAGATGGAAAGTGGGGGGGGGTAGAGTGTGAGCAGGAGATAGTGAGAGAGAGGTGAAATAGAGAGGTGAATATAGAGGGAGGGGGAGAGAGAACTTGAACATACCCTAAAATCCATCGATACATTATATAAAAATAAATACATATCTTTCTTAAAAATTTCATTGTCCCCATTCAATATATCACATAAAGGAATGTTTTGAAAACTGAGATCATATCGAAACTTTGACACTCATACCTGCACCCCTTCGAACCATGCGTTGCAAATACATAACTAAATTTTTTATTAAATTTTTTTCACCAGCTCGGAAAAAATATCATTTTTTGAAGGACCATTAACAAACCAGGAAATAAAATTGAATTCCTCACACCAAAGTTAAAATATAGAAAAAAGCGATAACTTTTTTGTCAATGAAAAAACAAAATCGTAGTCAATGCAAAATCGATCGTTATAGTCCCATGCCTTGGAGAGGGACTAATAAAGTAATTAAATACTAAATTTAATAAATAAATTGAAAATAAATTGAAAAAGTAAATGAAATTGTATATGTGTGTGTGTGTATATATATATATATATATATATATATATATATATTTCTCTTTATAAAATATTAAAATAAAAATATGTAAAATTAGTCATATCAAAATAATAAAATTATTAGATAAATAATAAAAAAATATATAATAATAATAAGAAGAATATATTTGAGGGAAAGAAGAACTCATAGTGACATTTTAAACATGCAACCCGATACCTACAGCCTACAACAATCCCTCTGATGGAGACTATCGTTGGAAGTGGAGCCACCACTTCTTACAAAAATGTGGTGGCCAACACTAGAACATATTCCCTCCGAAATTATGAATGTACAAAGATAAGATCTGGCCCAATTCTGATACAGAACAATTCTATTCCAGACTCTCCATCCCCAATGAATGAGGAAAATCATAAAAACACTACAACCATGGCAGTAAGGAACAATCATCTGGACCAGAGTCCAAAGAGATCTACCTATATACCCCAGAAAAATGACATCTTGCATTATGAGATCCAATTACTAGAAATGGCTCAACATATCCAATATATGCATGATCATGCCCTGATCTATAAGTTTATGGGAATCTGGCCCTCAGAAAAGGCCCTCCTCTAGTGGATAAAAACTTGTTAGAAACCCAAAGGAAATGTGGATATGAAACTGGGATCGAATGGCTTCTTTACGACAATATTTAACCTCCAGGAAGACCGTGAAAGATAATTTAGGGAATTTTACCCTAGAGAAGGAGGACTTTAAGGAATCCCTAGTTTAGATCCATTTATACTCTCTTCCACAAGAATACCGACATCTAGATATTCCAGCAGGCATCATAAACATGGTTGGCTCTTTTTCTTGAATAGTAGATCTCATCGATCAAGGAAGGTACACTTCATACGCTCAGATTTATGTATATATTGATGTGTCCAAGGATTTACCAACTTCTATAAGCCTCAAATTTAGGAATACAGAGCGGATCTAAATAATTGATTATGAACATATACCTTTTAGATGTCGTGAATTTCATGACCATGGACACATGTTCAGGGATTACCCTCTAAAACAATAGGGGGAATGACTGAAAACCCAACAAGAAAAATATGAAGAAGGGTTCAAAAAATTCCTATCGAAGTGAAAGGTCCTCCTTAAATCATCCCCATAGCCTAACCCTCAGGTCCCAAGAACGAGTAAGATTTTCAAGAAATTAGGGACAAGAGAGGAATCAAAGAGTGAAAGGCCAACGCTGGCAAAACAACTTCAAGAAGAACATCCTGATATTCAAAACAAAGATCCAGATGCAATAGGTAAAGGAAATTCAAACCGAGATCTATATTAAAGAAGTAATATAACAAAAGACAGGGATCAGGAAATGAAAAATTCATAGGAAAGCAAAAGATATCAGGAAGACAATGATGAAATGGAAGTAGAAGGATTGGATCTCCAAAGTATAGTTGTATCTTGTGTAAGAAAAGAACTTCATTGAATCCCAGATAATCAAATCCAGCTCCTAAAACCAAGCACAAGGACAAAGCTAGAGCCACCCAGAAAGGTAAGCATTCTTTAACATCCTCACTTGGAGTTAAACAAAATTTTGCAAAAGAAACAATCAAAGTAAATAAAGAGTACGAGAAAAGAGGAAGATCGTCAAATAAATAGTTATTACAAGAACGAGTGGAACTCCTCGTAAAATCAGGAAGGATTAAAAGTATGGAGGAAAATTTCTCATCACACACTCCTCCTTCCCAATGAAAGTTATCATATGGAATGTAAGAGGCCTCAATGGCCCGTGTAAACAAAAATACTTGAAAACCTAATATCTGAAGAAAATTTGTCTATAGTAATAATTTAAAAAACTATATGTTTATCATATACCCTTGAAAAGATTGCCTCAAAATATTGGAGAGGTTGTCTTTTAGTAGCTCTGGATTCCATTGGAGCCTCAGGAGTCATATCCATCCTATTTAACACTTCTATTATCTCCCTTAGTCATTTCTTTCCCACCCAAAATTCACTCTTAGTTCTCTTTCAACTAGTGGGATCATACCATATAGGAAATATCACAAATGTTTACAGACCCCAACTTCTAAAGGATAAACTCGAATTTTTGAATTCTCTTTATACCCTAGCTTCGCTTACTTCCCCTAACCCATGGATATTAGGAGGTGATTTCAATATGATATATTTTCTCTTAGCAAAGAAAAGAGGAATCAATCATCTCAACCAATATTTGGAAAGTTTCAAGGAAACTCTTCAACATCTCAATTTGGTTGATTAGGAAATAGTGAATGGGGTTTTCACGTGGAAAAATCAAAGGACAAACCCCAACCAAATTACCTCTCATCTAGATAGGTTCTTGGTTTTCTAATCCCATATTCACCTGAATTATGCTTTAGAGGCCTCAATACTACCTTATCGAGGCTTAGACCACTGGTTGGTCTACCTAAATATAGATATCCAAGCAAACCCAAAGAACATGCCCTTCTATTTTGAATCATTTTGGTTATCCAATCATTATTTCCAGAAAATTTTTTTGAGTTGGTGGAAGGAGACAAACATAAATTCAGGATCTCCAATCCACTTCCTGCAACAATGCCAAAAAAATTTCAAACATAGAATCAAAAAATGGAATAAAGAAGAATTTAGAAACATACTTTCTTCAAAATAAAAGTTGTTAGAGAAAATGAAACATATTCAACAAGAGATGATCACTCAAGGAAGATCAAATAACCTCATAGAGGAGAAGATAAAATTCAAGCCCAAATATCCATCTGGGAACAGCCGAGGAATTGTTATGGAATCAAAAATTGAGAATTCAATGTTTAAAAGAGGGAGAAAATAACACAAAGTTCTCCCATGACTCAATGTTACAACGTCGACAGTCTAACATAATTAATTCGATAATATATTCTCAAGGGAATAAAATAAGCCACCACAAAGACATGGAGACATATCTAGTTCAATACTAAAGTGATATGATGAAAGAACATTAATAGGACAAGAAGTTATCCATTAGTAAAATTGTTAAACACATCCCAAAGCTAATAACCAAAGAGAAAAATGCAGCCCTGATGAGACATAAGCATTAGATATGAACACAAAAAAACTTGATAATGGATTTCGTGCCTGGTGGACTACATCTCCGGGTCCTCCTCTCAAATGGGTAGGCCTTTTTATTAACTCAGCAAAATGATTTGGCAAAATACTTAAGTATACCTAATTCTAGAGTTAAGCTGCAGACTATTTGCTCAGATCATAAAACAGATAGCACCACTAGATTTGTGGCGTCAAATTACCCAAAAATGACAATCTCCATGCCTCAATATGAGTCTAGCACTTCTAGCCCCCTAAGAAATCTGTCTTGGTTTATGTGCCCTCATCCTACAATAATGGCTGCCCTTTGTATCATTTTTCGTTCCCTGGAATGACCTATCACCTGCCCTAGTCTCCCTCGTGCCTTAGTGGAACCTCTTCTTAAATTAAAACATGGGCCGATTTACCAACCCCAACCTTTTGGCCCAATGGTTGGTCGAAGTATTAAGGCACTCGTAGTGTGGGAGGTCGTGGGGTCAAACCCGTGGGCCTCCTCCCCATGGCTTGTTTGTTTTGAACCGTGGAAGGTTCTCCCCTAACTTTGGAAATAGTGGTAGAGTTGGAGGAGTATGGTTTGGCCAATCCAAATATGGAGGGATTGTGATAATATTGGCATATATGGGGGTTGGCGCCAACCAACCCCCTTTTTATTTTTGGATTTCCAGTAGCTGGCCCTCATTGGGCATTTTCCCATTGCCATGTGGCAACCACCTGTTGGCCCACATCATCCACTTGTATAGTCATCCTACCACGTCATCTACCTACCACGTATAGTATGAATGCCATGTGTCTACCACTTCTTGTATGGCTTACCATGTGGTTGTACAGACTACCACGTGGCACTTCCTTATCAGTCCACATGCCAACCTAAAAATGTCGAAAATAAGTGACATGTGGCAGCCTCTAGTGTTTCCACATCATCATGTTGACATCACCATGACACCTTTCACCCATGACGTGTGAAACATACACTCTATAGAAACTGACGTCATCCATATTGATGTTAATGTCAGCAGTACGGACGCTAACTCATCCCTATTGACTGGGTTAGGTTGACCAAAACGTTGACTGTGAATTTCTTTTGATATGTAACTCTGTTTGACGAGTCGTTTACGCCATTAGAAATATTGTGACACACTCTTTTCAATAATGCCAATTTCACTGATTTTTGAGGACTTTTAATTTTTTCCCTTTCTCTATCTGTTGAGACCATTATGAGCTTCCTGAGTTGCTTCTATGAATTCTTAGTTATCCTTAGTCTCCTCTGGATTCTTTTTGGATAATGCCTTCCCACTGAGAGATTTTTGGACCACAAAAATATTTCATCAATGAACAGATAAGTGATGGAAGATTTCCCTCACCTTGTCCTTCTCAATCCACTTTTCCTTGCTTGGATGTGTTCCCTTTAAGCCCACTCGAAGATAATAAAATTTGCCACTGCGTGAAGTCCTCATCCTTTTGTCCAAGATGATATCTTCCTTCAACTCATCCAACTAATCAAGATCAAACTCATCAACTGAAGGTATTGAAACTTCCTCACCCTAATCCATGATCATGGGAGGCTAAAAAAGTTTCAAGTTTTCCACATTTACAACTTACTAGATCTACATATAAGGTGGAAGATCTAGACAAAAAACATTGGTAGAACTTTTCTCCGAAATAGTGAAGGGTCCATAGTGTATGGGCTTGATTTTCTTACCTTCACCCTTCAATCTCTCCTTGTTTATGTGAATCCATACCTTGTGTCCAACTTGGAACTGATGATCAACCATGTGTTTGTCATGCCAAGCCTTATAGTGTGCTTGAATTTTCTCCAACTATTCCCTGACTGCTTGGTGTACCTATTGTATCCTCTGAATGAAATTAGGGACCCTATCTTCATTTATGTATTCATTTGAATCGCTATCTCTACCATACACCAAGTCCAAAGGGACCTTAGGAATATACCCAAAAAATGTCTTAAAAGGAGAATAGTGAGTGGAGGAATTTAAGGCTCGATTGTAAGCATGTTGTACATAGGGTATCTGTTCATCCCATAACTTGGGATTCTTGTTACAGTAGCCTCAAAGAAAAAGTACCATTATTCTCTTAACATCCTCTGTCTTTCTATCAGTCTATGGATGGAAATCAATACTCCTCTCCAACTTGGTGTCCATCATTCTCCACAAGCTTGTCCAAAAATCCCCAAGGAATCGAGTGTATTGATCCAAGATAATGGATGTGGGTAGCCCAAACTAAACCCAAACATATTGAAAGAAGAGATTAGCCATCTGCTCATCAATGATATGCTTTTTACATGGAATTAAGATACACATATTGCTGAACCTATCCACTACAACATACAAATATTCATGACCCATTTTCAACATTGGTAAACCCCCTACAAAATCCATGGAGATACTTTCCCATGGATGGGATGGAATAGGAAGTGGTGAGTATAGCCCCAATTTTCTATTAGTGGGCTTATAAGTAGAAAACATCACATATCCCTTTACATATTTAGTTACAATTGCTTTCATCTAAGGCCAGTAGAAAAACCTCTGCAGATGAGCCATAGTTTCTCCTACCCCAAAATTCCTAGACACAAGAGAAGTGTGAGATTCTCATATTACATGGACTCGTTCACTTGTAGGAATACATAGCTTTCCAAGATGGTAGAGCAGTTTTCCCTGCAAAAAATAGTTCTCTACTTGTGCACCATGGGTTAGCCTCTCAAATACTTCTTTAAAATCGTCGTCAACAACATGCTATTCCACATAGCTATCACGAGATAAAGAAGCATTCTTAAAAATAATAGAAGTAGCAATAGGAGATCTAGAAATCATATCAACTAACTTGTTAATTGTACCCTTTTTGTATTTGATTACCAAATGAAATTGTTGAATAAAACCTAACCATCTCTAATGTCAATATTTTTGCAGCTTGGTTTGTGCTTGGATATTCTGTAAGGGTTGATGATCTGTATGTATGATTGTTTCTTTCCCTAACAAGTAGTACTTCCATTTCTTTACGATCTGAACTAATGAATACAACTCTTTATCATACTTAGGATAGTTAACAACAACTTGGTTAAAATTTTAAGAGTGGTAACAGATATGATTATGATATTGCATCGATACTGCACCCATGGTGTATTTGTTGGCATCTGTCTCGATCTAGAAAGGTTGTTGAAGATTCGACAGTACTAATACTAGTGTGACACTTATCTTTTCCTTCAAAGTGTCAAAAGTCTTTGGTTTCTTTCCTCCGCAATGAAAAGTGTTCTTCACACTGGTTAAGGCATGCAAAGGAGTTTAAATAAAAGATAATTTTGAAATGAATATCCTCCAGTAATGGACTTCACCTAAGAAGCTCTATATTTCGGTTACACTTTTGGGCTCATGCCAATTTACAATTACATCAATCTTGGAAGGATCAATTTTCAATTGTTCTCCACCTAGAATATGATCTAAGTACACAAGTGCAGTATTACCAAATTCACATTTGGAAAATTGTACATACAACTTTTCCCTTTGCAAAGTATCTGATACTTTCTTTACATGCGTTACATGTTCATCCCAAGTCGCACTAAATACAAGAATTTTGTCTAAATATACAATCAAAAAATCATCTAGAAATGACCTGAATACATCATTCATCACACACATGAAGGTTGTCGGATCATTACAAAGCCAAAATGGCATAACTAACCACTCAAACAATACTTGTTTGGTTTTAAAGGATGTTTTCCATGCATCTTATTCTGCAATCCTGATCTAATGGTATCCACTACACAAATCCAACTTAGTAAAATAAACAACATTCTTTAATTGATTAAGTAAATCATCTATACAATGAAGAGGGTATCGATTTTTCACCATGATTTTATTTAAGGCTCGATAATCTACACACATTCTCCATGTGCCATCCTCTTTGCCACCATCATGATCAAAGAACCATAAGGAGATGAGTTGGGCCTGATGACCCGTTGATATGATAAACCTTATACCTGCTTTTTGATATCTGTCATCTCTACAACTCACATCTTGCACATTCCCACATTAGGAAGAGGATAATCTTGTTGAATAGGTATTTCATGTTGGATTTTTCTTTTAGGAGGTAATCCATCTGCTTCCTGGAAAATATCATCATACTTAGAAACCATATCAAGTAATTCTTTCTTATGAGAAGGATCACATTCTTGGAAAGTGTCGGATGTTCGGACATCCTTTTTCCTTATGACCATGAGTGCATATCTCTTATTAGTGTTTATGAGTCTCTTCATTTTTCTTGCACTAACAAATGTTGTCTTTACCCTCATGTTGTGGGCTCTAACAATATACTCCACTCCCCCTTTAGTAAGGTGATATTTGTTCTCATGACGAAAGAAGATTGCTTCCCTATCATAAAGATAAGGACCCTACATTGCTTGGTGGCATTAAGTTTTTCTTTATCACATACCCATCCAAGAGGATAAGGCTTTGGATTTGGTTTAGTTTCAAGGCCCATATTTTTGAAAAGTGTTTCAGATATCAAGTTTAATTGTGAACCCGTATTAGATAACGTGTCTATATTAGTGTGTTTAGATACAAATCTTATATGAAATAATTCATTCCTCTTTTCTTCATCATCATGAGATTCATTATTGGAATTTGAAATAGCATGAAGGAAATCTTTACCTTGTAATCCAACCACTGTGATATTTCCTTCATATCTTGAATTGGAATGAATATCTTATTGCAATATAGCAATGGTTTTTGTCTTCCCCTTTCCACTGAACTATTTTGGTCTCTTCTCTAGATGTAGTTTCCAACAGTTTTCATCATCGTGACCATTATTCTTGTAATGAGTGAAATATGGATTTCCTTCTTCTCTCTTTACAATGGCGGTCTTTTCTTCCTTCCTTTGAAACTTCCTAAATTTCTTATGTGAGAGATTGGAAGGTTTCCTTGTGGGATCTTCTTGAATATGCTTTCCCCTGTTCTCAAGGTGAGTGGCCTGCACACTAACTTTTTCAAGAATGGTGGGGTTAAACAATAGTAAATTATTATGAATATAACCGTGAAGTGCGCCAATATACTTCACTAAATTTTCATAAGAATCCAAAGGAATTTTTAATGCAGGAGATTTCTTCTTAAATTCTTCCATGAAACTTTGTAGAATTTGACCTTTGCTTTGTCTTAAAGTTTTTCATTCCATCATTTATTTATGTAAATAACCCAATGGATAAAATTGCTTCCTTATCGCTGATTTATATTTTGACCATGAGGAAAAACGATTACCACACTTACTTATGTCCTGAAGTTTTCTCTCCCACCATACGAGAGCGGTTACTTCCAACTGAAGAGAAGCCAATTGCACTTTAACTTCCTCTTCATCAATATGTTGAACATGGAAATACAATTCAACCTGTCGGATCCAATTATCTATCTTTTTAGGATTAGATTAGCATCTCCATTAAACATAGGTAAAGAAAATTTTACATGAAGCTTTAATAATGGTTTCTTAAAAGAAATTTTATGGCTAGAATGGTCAGAATGTTGAGAAAGTTGAGAGGAGGAAGAGCTAGAACTTGATGGTGAATATGGAGGCTCGAGAGAGTCTCCTCTAGCCCCTTGATTCACTGAAGCATTATCATGTGCTTTTGATTCCTTTTTCTTCCCTTTCTTCTTCATCCTCTTCTTGTAGTCTCCATACATTCATTCGACCATTTATGACATGTGATAAAATACCATATGGATGTTTCTCTCCTATTCATCACACTTTTCCTCTTCGGCCATTTTCTTCCTTCGGGATGCATGACCAACTTCGTGATTGAAAGTCTTAAGAGTTCCTTTTCCCTATTTATGCTTGTCCCTAGTAAGTATTCACACTCAACAATTCAAGTCAAAAGATGACTGCTCTGATACGAACATGATCTGGGATCTTTTCATCGATGTGACTTATTAAAGAATTGCATTAAATGAGCATAAATTGAGGTGTACCATAAAGAAGGAATAACTCAATAATGAAGAGACATAAGCATCACATCTAAACAAAAAAAAAATGATAACAGAGCTCTTCCCTGGTGGACTACGTCTCCAAGTCCTACTCTCAAATGGGTAGGCATTTTTATTAACTTAGCAAAAGAATTTTGAAAAATACATAAGTATACCTAATTCTGGAGTTAAGCTACAAAATATTTGCTCATATTAGAAAATAGATAGCTCCACTAGATTCGTGGCATCAAATTATGCAAAAAATGACTCTCTTCACGCCTCAATATTAGTCTGGCACTTCCAAGCCCCTGAGAAAACTTGTCTCAGTTTTAGGGCCCTCAACCAGCAATAATGATTGTACTTTGCATCATTTTACATGCCCTGGTATGACCTGTCGTGTGCCCTGGTATCCCCCATGCCTTGGTGGAACCTCTTCTTAAATTAAAACGAGGGCGTATTTACCAACCCTAGTCAATTGGCCCAACGATTGGTAGAAGTATTAAGGCTCTAGTATTGAGGGGGGTTTTAGGGTCAAACCCGCGGACCTCCTCCCTATGGCTTGTTTGTTTTGAACCGTGGAAGGTTCTCCCCTATCTTTGGAAATGGTGCTAGAGTTGGTGGAGTATGATTTAGCTAGTTCGAGTATGGAAGGATTGTGATAATAGCGATAGATATGGGGGTTGGCACCAACAAACCCCTTTTTTATTTTTGGATTTTCGATAGTTAGCCCTTATTGTTCATTTTCCCACTGCCATGTGGAAACCACCTATTGGCCCACGACATCCACTTGTACAATCATCCTACCATGTCATATACCTTCCACATCATCATACTATGTATGGTATGGATTCCACATGTCTCCCACGTCCCATACATTGTGTCGCATGGATGTATGGAATGCCATGTGGAACTTTCTCATTGGTCCACATGCCAACTTGAAAATTCCAAAAATGAGTGACACGTGGCAGCCTTTGGTGCTGCCAAATCATCATTCTAATGTCATCATGACACATTTCACCCTCTATGTGTGCCACGTACACTGTATGGACACTGGATTCATCGGTACTGATGTTGATGTCATTAGTATAGATGCTGACTCATTCTTGTTGACTAGACTAGGTTGACCAAAAATTTTACTGTGAATATCTTTTGAGTCGTAACTCCATTTAATGAGTTGCTTACGTCATTGGAAATGTTGCGATGTGCTCATAGCGATGATACAAATTTCACTGAGTTTTGAGGACTTTGAATTTTTTCCCTTTCTCTGTCTGCTGACACCATTCTGAGCTTCCTATGTTGCTTCTATGAATTCTGATTTATCCTTAGTCTCCTTTGGTTCCTTTTTGGATAAAATATCCCAACATATTTAGAGTTATATCCCTTTTCAATAAAATCTATAAAATATTTTCCAAAGTGAGAGCTAACCGACTAAATTCCCTTCTCCCTCTCTTTATTTCCCAACAACAATCAAGATTTGTGGAAGGAAGACAAATCCTTAATAGCATAATATTGGCCCAAGAGCATATCCACTCCCTCACTTCCTTCTGAAATCTAAGTTTACTAATCAAATTGGACCTTTCCAAATCTTATGATAGAATTAGCTAGGATTGCATGTTAAGCATATTGTGGTCCTTCCACTTCACCCCATCCTGGGTCAAATGGATCATGTTCCTAATCTCTTCAACTTTCTTCTCCATCTTGCTAAATGGCTCGCCGACCTCAACCTTTTCTCCTTACTGTGGAATTATCCAAGACAACCCCATGTCCCCATTCCTTTTTATCATCATGGCAGAAGGGCTCGGTAGATAAATCATAAATCCAAGAAACAATGGCTCAAGAGAAATGGAAATCAATCAACATCCATGGAGGAGAGAAATCAACAACGCACCAATAGTTTGTAGATGACACAATGCTAATGGAAAATCCTACCTTAAGATAAATTCTTTAAATAAAACAAGTGTTAGAGGGGTTTTCAGAACTTTTAGGAATGAAAATCAACCAAACAAATTCCCAATTGTTCTTCTTCAAAACTCCCTCAACAGTGAATAATTTCTTGGCTAAGACCCTATGCTTCTCCTCCAATTCTCTTCCAAGGAAGTATCTAGGAGTCCCACTGGTTAACAATTCTCTCAAAAACATTGTATGGGAAGACTTAATAACTACGATCAACAAAAAAAACGATAATTGGGCCTTTAGATCCTTGAATATAGCGGGTATACTGATGTAATATCCTCAAATTTTAGAAAATAAAATTTTGAGTTGAATTTAGAAATAAATTTATTGTTTTGGAAATTCAGATTTGGAAATAAATTTCCATTTATGGAAAATACAAATTTAGAATTTTGGATTATGCAATTAATTATTTGATGATCATTGGGAAAATATTGGACTTGCCCAACTGTCCTCTTTTATTGGACACGTGCATGAGACAAACTTTTAATAAATTAACTGCCGGAAGACAAATGGAACAGATAGGTTAAAAATAACTGATCACTACTCCATGAGTGGGGAATATGTTTGAGTTAGTTCAAAGATGATTTTTACAAGTGGAAGAAGTTGAATTTGACCACTAGTGGCACCTAAAAATCAAGGATGTGTAAAGATGTGAATTTCCCCAAGGAGGGAAATGAATGGAAATACCTAGGCACAAAAGTATATACAACATATGTGCGAGGCGAGACTATGCTTAGTATATTGGGCGGGAATTGAGAATTGCGTTTTTTTATGAGCACTTGTGGAGTGAGGCAAAGAATTTTGTGAACTGTTGATGGTGAGAACAAATAAGGAGGATAATTCAGTTCTCCCTTATGGACTAATGGTTAGGCTAGGGGGTGATCAGGAAAAGAGATCGTGCTTGTTTTATTCTATGGGTAGGTGGAACGTGGTTGTTCCATTTGTCTCCCAACATCATATTAAAAGATATATATCTCAGTTGTGTATTCAAATTGTTGATTTTATGCTAATGATGTTTTATTATTGATGTAATATAGTTGATGCCATATCTCATATTATTATATTTAGAGACAAAATATGTTGAAAATAACTATATATCCATAATAGTTGATATGGGTTGCCACTGTGTAAAATAATTGTAGTGGTATATTATTGAAAATTTATATTATCTATAGGAATATATATATATATATATATATATATATATATATATATATATTTCTATTTCTATTATTATGTTGAGTAAAATAATAACAGTCCCAATACATGCTTTGTCAATTTATAAATCTGATACAATAGAACATAGGTCACTTGAAAAAAATAGATACAGAATTTTGTTACCATCAACAATTCAAAGATCAAATGTTACATTTTGAGTTCCTTAAACACCATATCTTCATAGCTATCTTAAACGTAAATTTAAAGGACTACATAAAAAAATTCGCGAATACTCGCAAGGACTAGTGGAAGAAGATGGAACCCGAACACCTTTTTTGGACAGGTTATGCACCTCTCCAAGTGCATTCATTGTTATCCCAACCTGTAACAGTCATACAAAAGAATTAGTGGCTTACTAATGTGTGAAATTATTAATGATGAAACAAATAAAAGAATCGAGTATACTTAACTTGGATTTCTATGTCATATCAGAGAATCTTCGCTGCCTTGCAAAGCCATCAATCCAAGACCCCATATGGGAAGTGGCTACATTTTTCATTTGATGGGTTACCTCACAAGAAAAAGGGACCTATCATCAATTGGCATATATGAGAAAATTATTTTAATTGTGGAAGTAAATAATAAAAAAAAACTCTAAATTAAAGTTTTGTAACTTAATACCCTGTAAGATTATAAAATTACATAGAGGAGATATAATACAGAATGTATACAAGAGAATGGATTTAACAATTCCATAATTATTACTTCGAAGAAATTTTGCAAGATAAACCCCATACAAAGATCCAAAGAATATTGTAGTGAGATTGATAACATAAACAAAGATTGTCATTCACAATACACAAAGAATTGTTTTGACAAGAACAATGCTTATGACATGTTTGAAATTAATAACAATTTAGAAAAAGATGTGATTCTGAGTAAAATCTAAATTTAAATTATGTAGAGAATATTAAAAGAAACTTCTTGGGAGTTCTAGCCTCGGCCTTAACAATATGTGACAATGCATGCAAGTATTAGACCTATTCTATGATGAATCGAGGAATCATAATTTTTAAACTAGCAAGGATATCTATGTTTCACTGGGTGGATTTGATCAAATAACCAAAAACATATGACACTATCTAATGGGAATAGATATTCTAACAAGGACAAAGAACTTCATGTTTTATCAACAAAGGTATTAAAGAATAAGTGGGTGTATATATTTATACAAGGAGAACCACTGCTAAAACTTTCAACGAACAAGTGTTTCTTACCTCCTAAAATACAGATTGTCTTTTTTTTACAGAGCGCAATTTAAATGAAGAATTTGGTCGAATAGAAGAGTGTAGGTATGGGACTAATTGACCATGAATTCTCCAAATCCTTAATGATAGGTATTAAATGGATAGTTATCTCCTTCCTTACATAGTAGGCCACCAAACAAGAAACACGGGGGTTATGTCCTTTACATGGACCAAAAACTAAAATGAAATTCTTAGAGAGGGTTTAACCTGTGACTAGGGTTTACGACAACGGGAAAATGAGGAAGGAGCAAAAGGGCTATGGAATTTGGAGACCAATATCCATTAGAAAGAATCATAGCAACCCTGAACTGGATGTTAACTGGCCCCCAAGAGAAATCCTCTAATACATGGGAGTATTGAAGTGAAACGTATAAGAGAAAATTATCATACAACCTCGACTCTCTCTACAAAGGAAAGCATGACATATGCAATAGTAAAAAGTTCACAGAAAACAACAACATCTACTCCTGAGGTGTGGGTACCCTATAGAAAATCCCTTTAACACAGTAATACATTCAACAACATGATACATTCTATAGGAAAACATGACATACATAATGCATTGTACAGAGAACCTTCAACACAAAATACATGGTTTAGGAAACGTGGTATAAAAGAACACATTGTATATATAACACTTCAACACGATAATACATTACATAGGAAAAGCGTTGATATCAAGAATGCATGATACAAAGAGATTTCAAATACAAATAACGCATTATACAAAAAACTATTGGGAAAATCGCATTGTGCAGAGAATGTTTTCCTTCAAATCCTAAATAATACCATTACATCAAATCATCGGGCATGAATAACATGTTACATAAATAAAGTGCGATTACCGTGCAAAGAGTCAAGAGAAAAAAATTGAAAACAATGGCCACCATGTCTGTGGAAGTCCCAACAAAACTCCCCTTTGCTACCATTTTATATAGAGCTGAGAGAAAAAATTGAAACAGTGGAAACCATGCCTATGGAAAAACCATCTAAACACCCCATGGCTACCATGCTACCTTAGAGTCAAATAATACTACCATCGCAAGAGAAAAAACACAGAGTAAAAAAAAACAAGGGAATAACAACTAGGGGTAATGGCACCTCATGCCTCTCGATAGTGGAGAAGAATGAAGAGTACACCATCCTCACCATGCCATGTGAAGCCAACCTAAGTGGTAATCTTGTATTGTGGATTTAATGCAACGTCAGGCCTAGAGAGTAATCATGGTCTGACACCATTAATGGATATGGCCTAGCTTAAATGTCATAGACTAGGTTCAGACCGCCTGGGTAACTACCACCTTTACTACTTTATGAATTCCATAAAGGCAATGAATATGTGTAATTTGGATCATTGGTATATGTAACAGGGTCACGACTACATGGTTTGGCTTATCATAAGCTTTATTTTGGCATGGTATGTTGCTATGGAACATCACAACCCCTAGCGCGTAAGTCTTGGACTTAGAGGGTTATGACCCTTAGGTTCCACCCTATGTTCGCTAGTAGTTAACTCTTGAGATTACAAAGTGTATCGTCTACATAGTTTTATAATTATATTTTATTTATTTTATAAAATAGGTCGCATGAATTATACCTAGGATATGGACCTTGATATGCCTAGCCACTAACACTCCCATTGTTACAATTTTGAATTATAATAGCGATGCTACAATGAAGCATAACATGAAATGATGTGTTGATATTAAACCTCTTCCATCCTTCTTAAGATGAGTAATGATAGAGGGATATAAATTCCAAGTATTCAATTATTGGATATATATATATATATAAATGAATTACTTTCTTGTGTTACGAACAATGGTTGTACATAATGGACTTTAGTTTTCCCCCAAATTTTTTTTTTTTTTTTTAGAAATTTCGGGTACATTTCAAATGATGCTAGTAAAATGGGTCCTCTAGACTATACTCTTGTATCGCTTCTCCACTCTCATGGACTCAAATTTCATCCTTAGAGGGATAATAAAAATTCAAATATCCTTCCTCTAGGGAATCTCAAATGATAGATAAAATGGACCCTTGTATCTTGGGCCACAATATGAAAACCGAAATGGGATGTTTGGGCCTGCATAATCTAGAACTAATGGGTATATCCCTAGGAGACAAGTTATGGTGGCAGTGGATAAAAATAAAAATGAACAGTGGGATCACCTATTTAAAAAGAAATATGAAAAGGAAGAAAAGAACAAATCCTAATAAGAATGAAAACAACTCTAAAGGGCTCCCCAATCTAGAATATGACTTCATAGAGTTGTAACATGGTCTAGAAAAACTATTTCTGGGAAATTCGAAATGCTAAGAAATCCCTAGTATGGGAATATGCATGGTAATAGAGATTGATATGGGAGGATCAAGATGAAATGGCAAGAATAAAGAAAGAAAATTTAAGATAGGGGAAAACTAGAGTACTGGGGATTCCCTGCAACGTCAGGCCTGGAGAGTGATGGTGGCCTGAAACCATTAATGGATATGAACTAGATTAAATGCAACAGACTAGGTTCAGACAATCTGGGTAACTACCACCTTTACTTCTTTATGCATTCCATAAAAGACACGAATATGTGTAATTAGGATCATTGGTATATGTAACAGGGTCATGACTACATGGTTTGGCTTATGGCAAGTTTTATTTTAACATGGTATATTGTTATGGAACATCACAACCCCTAGCGTGTAGGTCCTTTACTTAGAGTTTTATGACCCTTAGGTTCCACCCTATGTTCACTAGTATTTAACTCTTGAGATTATAAAGTTTATCATCTACATAGTTTATAATTATAGTTTATTTCTTTTATTAAATAGGTCGCATGAATTATACCTAGGATATGGACCTTGATAGGCCTAGCTGCTAATGCTCCCATTGTTATAATTTTGAATTATAATAGCGATGCTACAATGAACTATAACATGAAATGATGTGTTGATCTTAAACCTCTTCCATCCTTCTTAAGATGAGTAATGATAGAGGGATATAAATGTCAGGTATTCAATTATTGGATTAATTTGAAATGTACCCCAAATTTCTCAAAAAAAAAAAAAAATTATAGGGGAAAACTAAAGTCCATTATGTATAACCATTGTTCATAACACAAGAAAGTAATTCGTTTATATA
>JASDQU010503265.1:71598-83261 GCA_032191745.1 Picea mariana
CGAATTACTTTCTTGTGTTATGAACAATGGTTATACATAATGGACTTTAGTTTCGCCCTATAATAATTTTTTTTTTTGAGAAATTTGGGGTACATTTCAAATGATACTGGTAAAATCCGTCCTCTAGACTATACTCTTGTATCACTTCTCCACTCTCATGGAATCAAAGTTCATCCTTAGAGGGATAGTAAAAATTCAAATATCCTTCCTCTAGGGAAGCTCAAAGGACAAGAAAAAATATCAACCCTTTTATCCTGGGCCACGATATACAAACTGAAATGGGAAGGATGTTTGGGCTTGCAGGATCTAGAACTAATGGGTATAGCCCTAGGAGACAAGTTATGGTGGTGGTGGATAAAAATAAAAATCAGCAATGGGATCACCTCTTGAAAGAGAAATATGAAAAGGAAGAAAAGAACAAATCCTAGTAAGAATGCAAACAACTCTGAAGGGCTCCCCAATATAGAATATGGCTTGATAGAGATGTAACATGATCTAGAAAAACTGTTTCTGGGAAATTTGAAATGCTAAGGAAGCCCTAGTCTAGGAAGATACATGATGATAGATACTAATATGGGAGGATTAGGATGAACTGACAATAATAAAGGAAGCAAATTTAAGATAGGGGAAAACCAGTGTATCCCGCTACTAGACTGAGGAGGATGATCATGATAAATGGTGTATTTTGCTTCCCAAGGAAGAATGATAGGGCACTCAAAATCAATAGTTGGAAGAGGGATTTTGGAGGGACTTAATGACTAGAAAGATACCAGTCATCTAGGAGTCAGATAACATTCGATGGGGATGAACAATGAAGGGATCCTTCTCTATAAAAGAGGTGTACTCTCTAGTAGCTAGTCACCAAAATCTTCCAAAGTTAAATGTTTGGAAAGAAATATGGAAGAAAAATATATGGAAAAAGTCTCTAGTTTCCTTTCTTTATTGATCAGGAAGAAGACACTTATCTGGGACAATGTACACAAACGAGTCGTCAGTGGCCCCTCTCACTGTATTTTGTACTAGGTCCAAGAAGAAACAAATGAACACATGTCTAACTCCTTCCCCTTTGTTGACTACCTATGGGGATAAAGCGAGGCATTATTCTGGAGAAGGGGCTGCAATCAAGGTTTGATCCCCTCAACCTTAGAATACTGGCCTAAATCCATTACCTAGAATCCCATTGTCAACTAACTTTGGTAGTTGTTCCCATGGTTTTTGGTATGTTATACTTGGAAGGAATGTAGCAAATGTATGTTCTGAAATGAGTCCAGGGAACCATAAATGACTTGGGCTTCCATAGTCAAAGATCTACAGGAAATAATAATCAATCAACCTTGGAGAGAAGAATATTGGAACAAAAACCTTTATGAAATAAATATTTTGAGAGCATTGGCATTAACAAATACATGTGCACAAGTTTCTGAGACTCTGGCATACCCAAAGGTCTCGACTCTCTTTACCTGGCTATCTCCTCCCCAAGGATTCATAAAACAAAGATCTGATGAGGTCTCCAAAGGTAATACAGGTCATGTGGGTCTAGGGAGAGTATTTCACAACAACGAAAGTAAGATCCTCAATATATTCAAGAAAACTAGGAATTACGAGCAACAATGAAGTGAAGCTCTTATATTTGGAATAAGGTCTTAACATTTCTTAGGAAAATGGTTATGATCAAATTGTTGTTGAGGGGGAATCCCTCCTCATCATCGATATGTTAAAATATTTGTAGCGAGGAACCCCCATATCAAAAGTGATCTTTAGATTGAGGTTAGAAGCGACAATAGAGAGGGTCCTCCAGTTAATGTGAACCATAGAATTCATCATCCCCCAATGAAGGAATCCAAATAAGGAGCTATGTATGGGAGGGAGCATGGGACCCTTCCTACACCAACAGACTTGCCTCCACCTGTCAAGATCTTGCAAGGAAAGAATGGACACACTTGTATTGGGTGTCATTTGAGATAAGGGTTGTGATTTTGGACCTCGAGATAGATAGGATGGGGGAAATAGGCCATATTAATAATCCCCATAGATGGAAAGTACCTTCTGGGGGGGATGAGACGTAGACTGCAGGTATGAGCGAGGGTTGAAATATTTCTTACCCCGGTTGTCATAAAGAGATAATATGAGGATTTAATTAATGCGAACAACAACCATACCACACCTCAACCCAAAACTAACATCTCAACAACCAATTTAAATGAAGAGGGAGGCTCGATCGCTTATCTTGAAATCCAAAAGGATGAGATCCAAAAGGCATCATGTGGAAAAAAAGGATAGAGGCATACAATGCAGGTGGGATGGACCCATAGCCATAACTCAGACTTAAATGAGAGTTAATAAGGAAACAAAGAAGGACCTATTTTCTTATCGTTTGATGGAAAGAGGCATTGGAAAGAAAATTTTGGTGAAATATATAGGGTGGCATAGTATCAAATCCATGTAGAAGAAGTTAGGGGAAGTGGAAAATCATAGATATCTCTGAACATAATGGGGTGACGAGACCCTACCACATTTGAATCACCTACGTTCTAGGAATATATTGTGAATGTGGATTTGGGATGCAATGGATCCACAAATGGGGTATCCCCGTGGTTATAAGTGAGGAGGGCACTCTCCCCTAAGTCCATCCTCTCATCATCCACAACCTGAATTTCCATCCTCTCGAATCCAGCACAAATATTTCTCGACATCCCATTCCTACTTTACCTCAATTCTAGCTATGTTTCAAGACCATATGGATGAAGCAGAGACATTCATCGAGTGAGAAAGAACTATGCCAACAGAGCAGGAGGTGGTAGAAACCACAATTCATTGGGTCTCGAATGTAGGAACATCAGGGGAAAGAAAAATGAAGTACCAGAAGAAAGTGGAACTCTACTGGCACATTAAGAACCTCTTGGGTCAAATGTTGCAAACAAAGGAAGAGGCACACAGCATGATGCAACTCCAGTTGGATGGTCTTCACCTCATGATGCATGAATTGTTGATTTATCTTCCTTCGACAAGATCAACAATGACTCCCTTAGCTCCTCACAACACAGAGAATTCAGTCTCAGATCAAAATCAGGACCAATAGGTTAAGCCACCTGGTCCCTGACTCTAGTTTCTAGTTACATCTTTTTCATTTTTGGTTATGAATTACCTTAGAATATTTGGGCCACAGGCCAGTATTATGAAGAAACTAGGAAGTTATTTTTGTCTTTTTGAAACAAAAATCTATGTATAAAAACAATGGCTACACAATATGACCTGATAAACTCTACCTTTTCTATTGGTCTAGTTTCCAAAGTTGTAGACCAGTAGTAGAGGAAGATAGTTTGTATGATATTTTGGTAGTTCAATAAAAATCAAGTACCGTGCGCTTATAAAAAAGATAATAATAATATATTTGAGAATAATATGCATTTAAAATTGATTGAAAGATTTCCATATTACTTAACAAGTTATTTGAGGGTACAATAAGGAGCTTACAACATATTGTATAGTATATCTTCCAAGTTAACCTACATGTAGGCTATCTGCTTATTCTTCACCGTCGAGAAAGGGACTATGCTTCTTGATTTCTATTAGTTCCTTCACAATATTTCTTCATCCTCAAATTGTACTTGAGTCAAATTATCTTTAGAATTATTTTTTGATGTGGTGGATATAGTTTCCTTGTGGAGGTTGAGACCCAGATTGCAAATAAAATTGCATTTTTCTTCGAGTATGCCAATCCTCTTTTTAGCTTGTACCAACAAGCTTATGTTATATTGGTTGAAGAATGTTATCGTTCGCTAATAAAAAACCAAAGACAAGCTCAACGACCTCAAAGCCTCAAATCCTCCAAGGATATGCTTTCTATTTCCAGTTCCCAGTTTTGGTAACATAGGCATAGCATTTTATTCAAATGCCAATTTCTGGTTTGGATGATCATAGCTAAAATTCATTGGTTGCCGAGGAAGCTCTAATTGCGGCACTGATTCTGTGACTGGCTTGGATAAGACAGAAGACACATCGACAGTAAATCATAGCTAGAGGTTGGTAATGATGCATGCACTACCTTTACTTATTTATTTATTTTCTGTCTAGAAGGCCATTGAATATTCTCCGATCCAATCCCTTTCACAGAGACAATAACACGGCGAAATCGGATGGAGGAAAGGGATGGCCATGTGATACTAAAATTAATATAGATATTAAAAATATAAATGAAAATTTATAAAAACATTAAATAAAACACGTACACATTATATAAATGAAGATATTGTTAAAGTATTAAAGCATCTATACATTAAATGATTCATTAAATGCATTAATACAATAATAAATTATTAATACATTAATCAAATAATAATATATTGACATTAAGTTAATGAGGTAATATATAAGTTAAAGTATTAATACATTAATAATATATTAATACATTAAAATATGTATTATCTTATTGATATTTTGATAATGTAATGTAATATTAATAATATAATGATACATTAATGGATTGATGTAACATATATATTGAAGTATTAATTTACATTAGTATATAAAATAGTATTTAAATTAATTAATAAATGAATAATGTAATATGTTAATTAATTTATATATTAATATATTGCTAACTTATTAATAGATTAATAAAATAATACATTAATAATAGATTAAATACATTAAATGGATGAGTAAATACATTATTGAAATATTAATACACTAATAAAGTAATACATTAATAATAGATAAATAAACTAATAATACATTGACTTTAATTATAATAATAATAATCTATTTTTAAGGATTGAATCTATGACCTCCAAGGAAGAAACACATCTTCTCAACCTTTAAGCCCACTCAGAATATATAAATAAAAGTATTAATAAATTACACATTATTACATTACTATAATGTATAAATTAAAGTACTAATACAATACTAATATAATGTAGTAATTAATTAATGCATTAATAGATTATTAATTAATACAATGTTAAAGTATTAATACACTAATAAAGTAATACATTATTAAAGTAGTAATGCATTATAAAAGTATTAATAAGTTAATATATTAATTGAAAATGACCATGGTTAATTATGGTTGACCACTAGATCATGGTTTCTTATGGTCATGACTATGAAGCCATTAATACATTAGTGTATACTATAATGTATTAATTCAATTAATTTATACATAAATATATTTTTAATAAATACATTACTAAAATATAAATACATTAAAAAATATTAATACAATGATGAAGTAATACATTAATAATACATTTATAAAGTAGTAATACATTGACCTAGTAATACATTTCTAAAGTAATAATACATTATTAAAGTATTAATACATTAATAAATACATTATCAAAGTAGTAATATATTATTAAATTATTAATATAGAAATACATTAATTAACAATGACCATGGTTGACTATGGTTGACCACAAAAATGGTCAACTTTGGTAGATATTGGTTGACTTTGGGAAGGAAATGTTACCTATGGTTAATTGTGGTTGTCCTTCGCCATGGTTTAGTGTGGTTCACCATGACCATGGTTGACCGCGGCTTATTATGGTTGACCATGCCCATGGATGACCTTTGTTGACCATGTGGATATGATTATGATTGGCCATCTTGGTTATGTTTAACCCCAGTTTACTATGACATTATCATATTGCAATGATCATCATGTTTTGTTCATCACATTGCTACATTGGAGTTTTTCGTCACATTGTGACATCATCTTTTGTTCATCGTATGACATCATAAGGTTATGGTCATCAAATTATAACAACAAGATTTTTTTGTCACATTATGGAATTGGAATAGGATTGTCATAATCCAAGAGTAGATTATGTTCGTCACACTACGACGTCAGAAATAAACACATATATAATGAATTAAATGCATATAATTTATGTTGGATGAGACGTAATTAAAAGTTAAACATAAATATAAACGAATCACACACATCTATATTTGTGTGTGTGTGTGTGTGTGTGTGTGTATTAAATGCAACATATGGAAAAATGAATTAAACACATCATAAACGCATTACAAACAAATTATTGTGTTCAAATAGGTTTGTCACATTTTGGTAGTGGGTTATGTTCATTACATTGTGACATTGGGAAATGGTCATTTGTTTGTAATATTGGGCTATGTTTGTCGAAATGCAACATTGGCTTGTGTACATAACATTGCGATTACAGGGAAATGCTCATCACATTCGACCAAAGGGTATGTTCATCACATTGTGACACTGCTACGCTTGTCAGAATGTGAAGACACCATGTTTTTCAGAATGAAATATTATGGCTATGTTCGACACATTAGAATGACGGGGCTATTATCGTAACATTGTGATGATGAGTCTATGTTCATCACATTGCAACAATGAGGTTATGTTCATCATATTGCAACAATATAGTTTTTTTCACCACAATGTGATGACGGGGATATGTTCGTGACATTGTGATGATAGGGAAATGTTTATCACATTACAACATTACTATGTTTTTCATGTGATGCTACCATATATAATGAATTAAGTTGGATGAGAGGTAATTAAAAAATCAACATAAATATAAATGCACCATACATATAATGAATTAAATGTAACATACAAAAAAATGAATTAAACACATCATAAACACATTACAAACACATTGTTTCATTGAAATACATCATCTCTTTGCAATATTGGGCTATGTTTGTCACAATGCAACATTGGGTTACATATATCACATTGTGACAATGCATTATGTTTGACACATTGAGTCATTTCAAAATGATTCTCACATTATGACATCAAGATATTTGCATCGCATTGTGATGGTGATGCATTGCTCATCACATTGTAATGATGAGGCTAAGTTAGTCACATTGCAACAATATTGCTAGGTTCATCACATTGTGAGGATAGTACAATGCTTGTCACATTACGATGACATCGTGTGTTCATCAAATTAGGATGTTTCTATGCTTATCAGAATGTGATGATACCATGTTTTTCACACTACTACATCTGAACAAAGTTTCCACAGTTTTTCGTTGCTATTGCCACACATATCCATCGCACTTTCCATGAAAGTAAAGACTATTTTTTCGTGTAAATTTTTTCGCCATTATATCCATGAACCACTTATTTGTGGAAACAAAAATGAAATAATCCATCCACGTGTCATCATCCTCAAGATAGGTTTACCTTAAAAAGCGTGGCAATAGCGATGAAACTTCATCGCAAAAGGGATGAAAAAACATGCCAAAGTAAAAAACATACCAACAGATTACGACGTGGATGCCATATGTGCGATGCAAAAGTGTGGAAAGTTGCGACGAAAAAGCATGGAAATAGTGACAAAAAATTTTGGTAGAGAAAAATTTTACGACGCAGATGCTATATGTGCGACATAAAACTGTCGAAAAGTGCAACGAACTTTCGTTGATATTTCCACACTTACCTAAACCTAATCATTACCTTCTGACAAAATTTCGTCGATATTGCCATGCTTAATAAAAACCTAATCATTACCTTCTGACAAAATTTCGTCGATATTGCCATGCTTAATAAAAACCTAATCATTACCTTGCGACGAACTTTCAACGATATTGCCACGCCTCCTGTAGGTTTTAAAAAAAAATTATATACATGAGAAGATGGATGTTGGGATTCGTGAGATCTTCTAAAAAAATGGATTCAACCATGGGAGTGGATGGGGGACATAATTATAATTAGGGTAATAGGTCTCTATGTAATTAAGTGGATCATCTCCCACCATGATTTTATAATTATTATGAAGTGGGGTATATTAAAAGGAATTACTTATATCCTCACCATCCTTGATGTGGGTACTACCAAAAGACAATACATAATACACATGAT
Organism: Picea mariana; assembly: GCA_032191745.1. NCBI lineage: Eukaryota > Viridiplantae > Streptophyta > Pinopsida > Pinales > Pinaceae > Picea > Picea mariana. The sequence continues at coordinate 79,460 of JASDQU010503265.1, forward strand.
TGTGTACAATTGAATAATAAATGGGAGGAAAAATACATGAGATAGAGTAGAGATAATATGGTGAATTGTGAGCTTTATATCCATGGTGAAAATATAGTGGGTTGTGACTACATTGGGATCAATATCGTCACCTAGTTTGGAGCCAATTCTAGAAAAAACATGAGAGATGCAAATCAAGGACCCATATATCAAAATTTATAGTGAGCACCAAGGTTTTATGTACTATGAAAGAAAGGTTACTTTAAATATGTAATTAAGGTGATGCAGGAAGCTATTTATGCTAGAAACATAATTACTATGAATGCAAGAAATAGAAAATCTTCCATAATTTGGCCACTAAGCCAATGCATGATTCAACTAGTATATATAGTGGAAGATGAGGTCAAAGAATTTTTGAAAAGTTTTCTATAGATAATAGACAATGAAAAATCCACAACAAAGTTAAGGGAGGTCCTTGGGCCAATTTTTGAGTCACCAATAGAGGAACAATATAGGCCCTTAAACCGTGTCCAGTGAACAAGGTATGGGAATTTTTTTATCTTAAATGCATTGATTCAATGATATGAAGTGTGAGAATTTATGCTCAACTTCGGGTTGGATGTTAACATCCTACTGAAGTAATCATGGGAACTCATGGGATGACCAAACTAGGTCCACTTGTTGATCTAGTGATAGTTGGTGAACCAATCACACATTTTCGTCATTGTCAAATTGGTGAGATGGAATTTTATCTCGATTGTGTGAATATTTATGCTTACTTTGAGTTCATTGACATAGTAGATGACAAATATAAATACCTAGTATTGTAATGGATTGATTGGGAATTTGATAATGATGTCATTTGATAAGAAGGGTTATTGGATGGTATATCCATTGGATCTAATGTAGGGAAATACATTTTTTAAATAGATAGAAGAAGTATTGGATGATTAGGATAGTTGGAAGACTACATTAATACAACTGCTAGTGAAAGGTTGAGTTGGAGAATAGTATTCTCCTATGTCATTTATTCCAAAGTGTCCACCACTTTTGGGCCTCCTAGGGAGTATGAGAATTGATTGAAAAAAATATGCACACTACCAAATTCCATTAAGTGGATTCATGTAGAGATTAAAGATCCACTATTGTTTAATGGCACAACTAATTCCACAAATTTTATGGAACACATAAATTGTACTAGCCATAAAAAAAAATAAAAAATTTAATTCTAATTTAGCATATAATTCTTTCTTATACTAAAATAATTCAATCACCAACATATGAGCATATGATATTCGACAAAAATTTAAAATTTTATCCACAACATAAGGATTACTCAACAGAATAATTAAATTACCTCTCCCTGATGTTAATTCCCCCATCGATCTGGTTGTTCGTTGTTGAACTGTGTCAAACACTTCCCAAACCTTGTTTCCACCCTACCAACTAGGACAAATTCCTAGCTCCAAGATATCATATGGATATCCTGGCCCCCGTGCCCAAAACCTCCAGCAAACTGGTGCCCCGTGTACTGATCCTTTGCCTGACTCCCCAACTCAAGCTCTCTCCAGCCAATTCCCAAATCCCAAAGAGCCCTCTCCAAAATCCAAGTCAAATGATAATCCTCCCCCAAATCCATAAGCCTCCTCTATTCATATCGCCCTTTCACCGCCCTTTCTCCTCATTTAATTCTTTACCTACACATTTATTACCTTATCCACCTAGTTAATGCCCCTCATCCACTTATTCATGTTCCTTATTCGTTTATTAATGCCCCTTATCCCCTCTGTATATGTAGTCTTTAATTTAAGCAATATAATTTATTAACCCTATTAAATTTATTACCATGTTCATTCAATGTGATAGGTAATTAATTTAATTAATTAATTAATGAAAATTATAACAATTAATTAACTAATAAATATTTAATTAATATTAGTATGCCAATCTTTGTTTAGTTAAAACCATGTTAAGACAATTAATCACCTAATTAATTTTTCTTAATAATCCCTAAGCATATTTTCAACTAGGGTTGTTACATACACCCACCCTTCAGGAAACTTCGTCCCGAAGTTAAGGTATCTTATGGTCAAAGGACAAAAACACGGTTCACACATTCATAATAGTTAACTGACATTATCAGTAAGTAAGTCAAGAAAACTCATACATACTAGTGTATATGTACAAGCAATGCATGTGTAGCTAGTACATACAAGTCTCGTGCATGTAGTAATAATCAAAACTATCATCCTTTAGTAATTTATGTATGCATCCAATCCAGTTAGCAAGACTAGTATTTTATAAAAGACAACAAACCTATCAATTGTTTGAGAAATTCTTTAATTACTATTATCCGGTTCAACAATTTTATTTAGATAACTGACATTTAGTTACTTAATAATGAATATTCATATATACACATTTCTCTCCTTTTTTTTTTTGAAGGGAAAACATTAAATTCCAACACAAGATAGATCTCCATACATTCTCAACTATTGCTACTCATCCTTCCTTCCTAACCTACTTCCATCTCCATTCCTATCCTTCATCTGCTAGACTATCTTGGAGCGTCAACTATATTGACCTAACTCCAAATAGAACCCGTAAGAGGAAGTGTCATTATCTCAACCAAGCTTCCCTAGTAGGCATTTGACATCCATCATCACATGTCTTGGAGAGAATGAACTAACACTTTCGTCCCATGACTTTAGGTTTCGGAAGATACACGGTGGGAAATGCCTCCACCCCTCCTAATCATAACTAGGGTCCACACCCTACAATGGAATATATAGTGGCACCGTGTTGTTGGGGGTTTTGTCATTGTTTATTCAGTTTTGGGTAGTGTCATCACTCGAAATCATGCACTGGTCCACATATCATAGCAATGCATACAAACCAATATAAATTCCACATACAATATTCATACCATAATGCTTCTCGGTTAGTGGTCCTAATATCCACTTTCATCATCATTATCCCTTGGCTATTTCATAGCCCATAACCTGCAGATTAGTCTGTAACAAAAACTCATACATTTCTATGCATTATCATCATGTAATTGCATACTATCATCATTTCAATTTGGTGTCCCTGTACCAATAATTTAACATCAAAGTTTTCTAGTTAGAAATAGATCTCATAATATCCCATAATTCAATTTCAACACCCATTCATAAGATTATCATTTACCCAAAATAGATTGCATCATATCTAACATCATCCTAATAGCATTTAAACATTCATTAAATTCACATTCTCACAATATGTCGCATCATATACATCATCATCAATAACATTTAAACATTCGTAAAATTTACATTCACATAATAGATCGCATTACATACATCATCATCAATAACATTTAAACATTCGTAAAATTTACATTCACATAATAGATCGCATTACCTACATCATCATCAATAACATTTAATCATTCATAAAAGTTCGTACATTTAAAGCTTAGGTGTATCACTTAATAGTTTCATTGTGACTAGAAAATAAAGTATATAGGCCTCAGGTAATCCTGGCTGTCTAAGTCAAAAGGTGGTGTTACATACACCCAACCTTCGAGAAACATGTTCTCGAGGTGGTCAAAAAAGTGAGGGATAGTCTTGTCATAGTGTCTCAGCATCTTCCCAAGTAGCAGATCCTGGACTATACTTGTCCTAATGGACCTTAACTTGGTCTACTAGACAGTTCCTGAGTTGTCGGACTCTATGGTCCAATATGCGTAACGCTTCTACCGGAGGGTTCCCACGTCTGATACCTCCAATTCCTTCCAATTTAGTTTATGTGATTCATCAGCAACATAATGACGTAAAAC
>JASDQU010503265.1:83311-97819 GCA_032191745.1 Picea mariana
TAGACAGTTCCTGAGTTGTCGGACTCTATGGTCCAATATGCGTAACGCTTCTACCGGAGGGTTCCCACGTCTGATACCTCCAATTCCTTCCAATTTAGTTTATGTGATTCATCAGCAACATAATGACGTAAAACAAATACATGAAATACATTATGAGTTTTATGCAAGTGGGGTGGCAGTATGAGACGATAGGCAACGGGTCCAATTTTCTCTTGGATCCTGAATGGTCCTATAAATTGAGGTGAAAACTTTGTCCCCTTCTTGAACCGTATGGTACTCTTATTAAGCCTAATACGAATGAAAACTTGGTCTCCCAATTCATAACTTCGGTCGGTCCTGTGTACATCCGCATAGCTTTTCTACCTATCATGTGCTTCCTTTAGTCTCTGTCTAATCTAAATCACCTGTTCGTCCATTTCTTGAATCAATTCTAGCCCAACTATTACTCGGTCTTCTAGTCTATCCCAACTCAATGGTGTTCTGCATGGCCTCCCATATAAAGCTTCGTAGGGTGACATTCCAATGGAGCTATGATAACTGTTATTGTAGGCAAACTCTACCAAAGGTAGGTACTTCTCCCACTGGGTTTGATTATCCATTACATACATACTAAGTGTGTCTTCTATGACTTGATTTACTCTTTCAATTTTCCCATCTGTTTCAGGATGATAAGCTGTGCTTAAGTTCAATTGAGTCCCCAACATTGACTGTAAACTTGTCCAAGACCTAGAAGTGAATCTGGAGTCCCTATCTGAAATGATCTTCTTAGGTATCCCATGCAAACAGATAACCTCACTTACAAACACACGTGCCACATCAGTGACATCGTAAGTGTCTCTAACTGGAATAAAATGAGCACTCTTGGTTAACTTATCCACTATCACAAGAATGGCATTGTGTCTATGGGATGTGAGTAGTAACCCCACAACAAAATCCATAGAGATGACTTCCCATTTGGACATAGGAACATCATGTGGTTGTAGGAGGCCTGTCGGGTGATGGTGGTCGGCTTTCACTTGTTGACACTCCAGGCATTTGGTGACGAAATGGACTACATCGCGCTTCATGCCTACCCAGAAGAAGAGCTTCCTCATATCTGCGTACATCTTCTTCATACTCGGATTCGCACAATAAAGTGCTCTATGGGCTTCCTTCACTATGATGCTTTGAATATCCCCATTCTCAGGGATGTACATCCTTCCTCGATATCTTAACAGTCTGTCTATTTCCAGACTATATCCTTCATACTTTGGATCTAACTGCCTCCCGCTCTGGAGGCTTGAAGTAACCTTTACATACCAACTGTCTCGTTAGAGTTATGTCAACACATGTTCCCTCAAATTGACCTTTAAGGTTACCAAGAAGAAGATACGTGGTCTCCTACTCAAGGCATCTGCGACCACATTTTCCTTTCCCTTGATGTACGAAATACCAAAATCGTACTCACTCATAAACTCACTTCATCACCTTTTCCTAGCATTTAGATCTCTTTGAGTGAAGAGATATTTTAAACTTTGATGGTCCATTTTGAGCTCAAAGTTTTGCCCCACAAGATAGTGCCTCCAAATTTTCAGAGCTAGCATTACAGCTGCCAACTCTAAATCATGAATCGCGTATAGATCTTCATGTTTCTTCAACTTCCTTGACACATAAGATATCACTCCTCCATCCTGCATTAGCACGTGCTCCAACCCTTGCTTCGAGGCATCCGTGCAAACTGTGAAGTCCCTTTCCATATCCAGCATTCATAGAATTGGCGCACTGGTGAGTAACCTCTTAAGATTAAGGAATGCACTCTCACACTCTTATGTCCATTCATACCTGACCCCCTTACGCTGCAAGGTGGTGACGGGTTTTTCTATTTTGGAGAATCCTTCCACAAATATTCGATAATAACCTGCTAGCCCCATGAAGCTTCTCACCTCATGGGTGTTTTTCGGCAATGGCCACTCCATAATGGCCTTTACCTTTTCTGGGTCCACAGAGATTCCTTCGCCGGAAATGATATGACCTAAATAGTGGATTTCTTTCTGGAAGAAGGAACACTTTGACAACTTCCCATACAATTTTTTCTCTCTAAGGAAGGACAACACTATTCACAAGTGTTCCTCATGTTCTCTTTCATTATTGGAATAGATGAGGATGTCATCTAAAAAGACTTGTACAAAACGATCTAAGTACTTCCGGAATACGTTGTTCATGAGGCTCATGAATACTGCTGGCACATTGGTCAATCCGAAAGGTACTACAACAAACTCGTAATGTCCAAGCCGAGTTTGAAAGGCAGTTTTTGGGATATCACCTTCCTTAATCCTTAACTGATGATACCCTAGTTGCAAATCAATCGAAGAGGTCATCTATTCGCGGCATCAGGTACCTATTTTTCACTGTAGCACGATTCAAGTCCCTGTAGTCTATACACAGTCGTAAGGATCCATCCTTCTTCTTTACAAAAATTACCTGTGCACCCCAAGGTGAGACACTGGGCCTTATTAGCCCTAAGTCCAGTAACTCTTTCAACTGCATTTGCAATTCAAAAAGTTTCGGCATTGTCATCCGATACAGAGTTTTGGAGACTGGTTCTGCACCAGGTTTTAGCTCAATAGTAAAATCAAGATCCCTCTCAGGAGGTAACCCTGGTAACTCGTTCGGAAAAACATCCTGAAATTCTGACAATAATGGGTACTGATCCAATGAGGGTCCCTTCCTTTCATTCACTACTTCCACTACATACAATCAACACCATTGTCTCAAGCATCACTTAACCTTCATAGTTGATATAAAGCGTAATGACACTTTTCTCTGTACACCCTGGATCTCTACTAGTCCTCCTTCATCGTCGACACAAAGCACCCTCTTTGCGAAACAATCTACCAAAGCTCGGTGAGCTACTAACCAATCCATTCCAATGATTAGGTCATACACCCCGAGAGCAGTGATGTATACCTTCAACCTGGTAGTACACACTCCCAGGTATACTATACAATTATTGACACTAGCTCCTACTGCTTGTTTTCCCCTCGAAGCCATCTCGACTTGTTTAAATTCATCATGCTCGTAGCCTGCCAACCCACTCTTTTCTAATGTAGATGGTGAAATGAAACTATCTTTCGCACCAGAATCAAACAAAATCTTAACATTGATATGATTTAGCGTACTTGATGAATCCACCACCATGGTTTGATGTTTGGCCTGGCGGTTATTAACCGCTGTGTAAATCTGGTGGCTTCTACTTGATCTTCCCATCGGTGCCTTTCCTTCTCTATGCACAAACCCTGATTGTAACTACGGGTAGTCATGCTGGTAATGGGGTCCTCTGCACCCCCAACAGGCAATAGGAAATTGAACCTATGTACTGTTATGTGACTGTCTCTGAAATGATTTCCTTCCCCTAGAACCCCTGCCCCTACTCGTTGTTCCCTGAGATGGTCGTGGACCTGTCTGCGTTGTTGGTGATGAACGAGATGCTGCACTTGCTACCATTGAAATCCCTACATCTATTGTCCTTGGCACGACACTGTTACCATATGGCAGTGGCCTTGAGCTCCCTTCCCCAGGAAATGTCCTCGGGGCCTTCCCTACGAATCCAGGGCGATGCGGAAATGTCGGTCTTGTACCCATGGTTAAGTTCATGTGTTCCTCTGCATAATGCTCATTTTCCACCGCTTCTGCTACTGAAGACGGTTTCCACATCCGCACCATAACTCTTATCTTAGGCTTTAATCCATAGATGAAGCGCTCTTCCTGTCATTGGTCATTATCCATATACGAAACATATTTGACCAGTTCCATAAATCTAATCTTATATTCTTCTATAGTTCTATTTCTCTGTACTAAGGCATGAAATGCCCCTACCTGTTGTTCCTCGTAGTATGCTGGTAGATATTTCCTTCAGAACCTCTCCTCGAAAATTTCCCAAGATACTGTGTCTGGGGTAACGTGCAGTTGTCTTTCCAGGTTGCCCCACCAGTTCAAGGCACTGTCTCTTAACTGAAAAATGGCAATCTTTGCCTTTGAGTTGGACACATAGTCCCTTAAGGAAAAACACCTTGTCATGCCTTCCAACCATGCTTCCGCACGTTCACTGGCGCGACCCCCGACAAACTCTGGAAGTTTGATCTTCTGCAATTATCGCTTGATGCCTTCAAGCGGAGATCCTCCCCCTGAATCTCTTGATGCTTATGAATTACCCATTCCAGACGATGGGGGTTCCACTTCAGTCCCTGCCAGTTGTTTCCCCTTCAAAGTCTCATTAATGGCTTCCAACGAGCGCAGTATGAGAGCTAGTTCGGGCGATGGTGGTGGTGGCACTAGCGGTGTTGGAAGTGCTTGCGACGATGCGCCCCTGCCTTGACTCCCTCGAGTCCTGACCATCCTGTATGCTTTAACCTACATCAACCAAAGTGGTCAGGGTGAGTTCTAGAATGTTTCAAATTGGTTCTACTTAAACTAGAAACAGGGTTAGGCGTAAGTTTTCTTTACTTGTCTATAAACAGACATTACTCCTTTAGGGGATTGGCTAGGTTAGGATTATGATTAAGCATCTAATCTTGATTTATTCACCCCTATGAAAAAAACTATTGGTTCCCTTGCCCTGTAGCTACGCTAGCCTTGCATCATACTCGCCACTTCCTATGCTTACTCTCCTAGTGCATATGCCGCCTCCTTCCCTCTTGTCCTAGTCTAAATCCTTTTAAATTTTGGCGCAAACGTGCCACCCAGGCCTCATGGGCACGTCCGCTCACACAGGACCTTCCTCTCTTCTCGGCCTAAAGAACTCAAAGGTTCTCCTAATTCCCTATCGAGAATCCTCCTACCCACAAATTCTCTTCGTCACGCGATCCTCTTCCTAGACTTCATGGAGGATCGGAGCTCGCGACTTCACGAGTTCGAAGGTTGAACACTGGGTTCTCGGATCCCCAAGACCCGATGGTCAGTCAACTCGCTAACTTTTCCCGGGGGGACTTCTCTACTTGCGGTACCAAACTTTTGGCGTTCCAACCTCCGATACCCAAGGTACCAAAACTCTGATGCGCACGTGTGACTTGATCCGTCCACACCCGTCACTTCAATCATGACTTCCACACTATCGGGATCTCTCTCCCTCGCGACTTCGCTACTTGCGAGGTTGACTAACTTCCTCGTCAACTTTTGAGGTCCGAGATGCCAAAACTTGCGACCTCGCTCACTCGTGAGTTCGCGATTTTCGTGGCCCAGTCCTCAAGCCTTTTCTCATGAGGCTTCGATGCATGATCCCATGTGCGGATCCAACGATCCTCTCACGATCCAGATCCAATGGTTATTCTCTTTCTCGCGCCTCACGTCCTCGTGACTTTGAATACCCAATACTTGTGCTTTCACCTTGCGAGCTCCCGAGTTCACGAGATCCTTAGATCTCCGCCACCTATCCTTCCCAGATGGACGCTCCGGATCCTCTCGCGACTTCGTGCCCTCGCGCCTCGCGACTTTTGACACCAATCTTTCAGCCCTTCCACTTATGAGCTCCCAAGATGTGAGGTGCCACCTGTCCACTTGTCGACTCCTGTGGACCCGCGCTATCCTCGGAGTAGTCGAGATCTCACTTCACACAATCTCATGACTCCCCTTACCAAACCTAGGACCCTTTCTTCACGAGGTCCCGATGGGCGATCTCATGAACAATCTAATGGCCCTGACCGACTTGGATCAACGGTGCTACCCCTCTTGAGGTTTGAATCCTCTCCACGCCTGTGCTATAACTACCTTTCACCTCTGGGAGATACAACGGCTCTCGGAACTTTGTGAAATCTCTCCCAAAGATTTCATCCGTCCATTCTTCCCTTGAGGATTCTGCGAAATAAAGCAGTGTCTCTCCACGAGACTCGTTTTCTCCCTCGCCAACCCACGACACTTTCCTCCAACTTCCAACAACAACTTCCCTGCACTTAGCCTTTAGTGAATTTAAAGGTCTATTCCTCCTGAACTTTTCCACGACTTCAACAGTATCTTAGGAAAAAGAGATCTTTGTGCACGCACTGGCAACTCTGGCCTGAAACCTTTCACTGCACAAACTCCCGGTGCTCTTTGTCAACGATATCACGAAGGTTATATACCTCCTGAGCTTTCCCACTCTGACTCTTTCAGAGGGACTTGCACGTGCTCCTTGCGGCAATCGTTCAACAACTCTCAAGTGTTGAATCCCTTCGACTCTGCGCAACTCCTACAGCAGCAGTCTTTGATTCCCTTTGCTTAGATTCACAACTGAGACTTCTTCTTCATCCTGTGCACTCCTTGCACATCTTCAACAACCCACTTCCACTTCTAGGCGAATGAGAACAAAAGTTAAACTACTGAGCCTTCATCAACGCACTCCTTGCGGATGACTTCAACTGCACCCTTTGCAGGAATCTCCTGGCTCAGATAGAGAAACAATTGAACCTCATTCTCTCTCCCTTTTAGACTTCAGGTTAAAACATGAAATCACATGCATAGCATATACAAATCAAATGCATAACAAGAAAGCAAACATTCATGAGCACAACATCAATACACAGAGAAAATAACACAAACCATGGGCTTGAATCAAAGCTTCCTTTTATAAATTCAAATGCCTGTGCATGGGTGTTCTTCATACAACATTCTCTGCTTACTCTTCTCTTCTCCTGGGTTGATTATTTTACAATGAACAATGAGGGTTTCTATATCCGTTTTCCCTCTCGAACTCTAAACTATCAAATCTAGACTTAAAATCCTATCTACCAACATTAACTAGATTAAATGCCTCCTATCTACCAAAGGACAAGAGATTAAAGGCTCAATGTCCAATACAATATACAATGAACCTTCATAAATGGCTTCATTAAAAAAAACTTACGCTACAATCCCAAAGAACTTCAAAAATTTGGGTTTGTTTATCCAGCTGATCTCCGCTTGATGAGTTGGCGATGATCCTGCATCATACTCCTCGGCTTGAAAACTTTCATGGGCTCCTGTCCATGAGCTCCTACACGGTCTGTCAATGCTTTTGTATCACTGCTTCAGTCTCCTAGCTGGCATCTTCCACTGGGTGGTTCTTCCATTTAACGAGATATTTGAAGTATTTCTTTCGCTTGGTCTTTTTGCTCACTCTCTTGTCAAGTATACGCTCCATCTATGGCTTCTCCATAATCGTCATCTTCTTCTGCCACTGAACCTCTAGTTGTTCATCACTCCCAGCTCCTACTTCCTCAGCCTTATATGGATATAAGTCTTATACATTGAATGTCGAAGATATTCCGATCTCATTCGGCAACTCAATCTCATAAGCATTTTCTCCCAACTTCTTTAGGACTCTGCATGGCCCGATTTTCTTCATTTTCAGTTTGTTGTATGTTCCCCTTGGGAACCTTTCCTTCCTTAGATGTGTCAGAACTAGATCAACAACTTCGAACAGAAGTTGTCTCCGTTGCTGATCCGCTCTGCGCTTATATTCCTGGTTTGATCGCAGCAATCGCTCCTTCACCCTACTGTGAAGATCTTCCATTTCCTCTGCGAACTCTTCAGCGCTTGCGCTCTTAGTCATTATCTGCTCTGAATCCCTCAATTCATATACTCCTCTTGGTTTCCTACCATATACAATCTCAAATGGACTTTTTCCTATGCTTCTGTTCATTGAGTCGTTGTATGCAAACTCTGCTTGTGGAAACACATTGTCCCAACTGCTGTGGTGCTATGTCACCAAGCTTCTTAATAAATCTCTCAGACTTCTATTTACCACCTCTGTTTGCCCATCCGTCTGAGGATGATAGGAAGAATTAAACATCAAGTTAGTTCCCATCTTCTTCCAGAGTGTCCTCCAGAAATGTCCAATGAATTTCGTATCCCTGTCCGATACTATGCTTCTGGGTAAACCATGAAGTCTAACGATCTCCTTGAAGAACAAATTTGCGATATGAGTTGCATCGCTGGTCTTCTGGCATGGGATAAAATGTTCCATTTTGGAGAACCTGTCAACCACCACAAATATCAAATCATGTCCTCTTTGCGTCCTTGGTAATCCCAATACAAAATCATGCTAATTTCATCCCATGGCCTCTCGGGTATGGGTAATGATTGATAGAATCCCGCATTTTGCTTCCTGCCCTTTGAATGCTGGAAAATTCTACACCTGTCAACAAACTTCTTGACTTCCGACTGCATCCCTGGCCAAAATTAGGCTTCGCTTAGCTTTGCAAATGTCTTGTCGTGGCCAAAATGTCCTGCTAATCCACCACTGTGCTTTTCTTTTAGAAGATTCTCCCTCATGGAGCAATTTGGAATGCATAATTGATTTCCTCTGAATAACAGTCCATTTTGGATCATGTAATCTATCCACGGGCTTCTGTCTCTGAGAACTGGATTCTCAGCTGCCTCATATGCCTCTGCAAAATCTGCATCACCTGCATACATGTCCCTAAGATTTTCAAAACCCAATGTCTTGACTCATAACTCCTGCAGCAACAAACACTTCCTGCTCAAAGCATCAGCCACTTTGTTAGCAATCCTTGAAATGTGTTTAATTACAAATGTAAAATTCTCCATATACTCTACCCATTTAGCATGTTTCTGATTCAACTTCTCCTGTTGAGTCACAAACTATAATGCATGATTATCACTATACAAAACAAATTCTTTTGGGATCAAGTAATGCCTCCACTTCTTCAATGCATGTATGATAGCATAAAATTCTTTGTCATACGTGGAGTAATTTACTTTTGCCTCATCTAGCTTCTCGCTGAAATATGCAATTGGTCTGTCCTCCTGGCTCAAGACTGCTCCTATGGCAAATCCACTTGCATCACATTTCACTTGGAACACATTCGTAAAATCCGGCAACACCAAAACCGGTTGTTCTGTGATCTTCCGCTTCAACATATTGAAGCTCTTCTTTGCCTTTTCAGTCCAATGAAAAGATTTATGTCTTTTCTTGACAGTATCCATCATTGCTGCGCTAATTCCACTGAAATTCCTGATGAATTTTTGGTAGAAACTAGCCAGTCCATGAAAACTTCTCACCTCGGAAATATTTCTCGGTGATGGCCAATTTTTAATTACCTCCACTTTACTGGGATCCATCTTCATTTCATTTGCTGATATGACAAACCCCAAGTAAATGAGTTCTGTCTTCATAAATGAATATTTCCTCATGTTGATCAACAACTTCTCTTACTGTAGCTTCCTCATTACTGCATCTAAATGCTTCAGAGGTTCTTCTTTCATTTTGTTGAAAATCAATATGTCATCCAGATAAACAATGACAAACTTACCAATGAATTCCTTCAGCACTTCATTCATTAACCTCATGAAGTTACTTGGTGCATTTGTCAAACCAAATGGCATGACTAGCCATTCATACAACCCTTCATTGGTTTTGAAGGCTATCTTCCATTCATCGCCTTCCCTCATGCGAATCTGATGGTATCCGCTTTTCAAATCAACCTTTGAAAAACATTTGGCTCCACTTAAACAGTCCATCAAGTCATCCATCTATGGCAATGGAAACCTGTACCTGATGGTTATCTTGTTAATGGCTATGGAATTAGTGCACATTCTCCAACCTCCATATTTCTTTGGATTCAATACCGTTGGAATAGAACACGGACTTAAACTCTCCCTAATCAGTCCCTTATCCAGCAGTTCCTACACCTGCCTTTTAAACTCTTCGTTCTCCAGTGGCGTCAACCTGTACGTTGCTTTGTTCGGTAAACTAGCTCCTGGTATGAGGTCTATATGATGACTCACACTCCTCATCAGTGGCAATGAATGAGGTAATTCGTCCACCACTATATCTGCGAACTCTTCCAGCAGTTCTTGAATTTCTTTTGGCAAATCATCCACCCTTGTGCTGGTCAAAACAACTTTCGGTTTCCTGACCACAAAGAATTGTGGATCTTCCTTCTTCATTACTTCTGCCAGAAGTTACTTCCCACTCATGAGAAGTAACCTGTTGTTCACTTCTGGTTTCACCTCCTTATCTTTTATCGGAAGTAACATATGTGTTCTTCCATTCTTCTCCAAAGTATACGTATTCATCTTTCCATCATGAACTACGTTCCTGTCATATTGCCATGGTCTGCCTAGCAATAAATGACATACATCCATAGGAATAACATCACAGAGTATCTTATCATTATATCCTCCTATCTTGATGTCAATTAAGCACTTTTTGGTGACATTTACCTGATGTCCCTTCTGTAGCTATGAAACTTCGTATGGACTCGAGTGATCAATTGTCTCCAGCTCTAGTTTCTCCACCATCTCAGTTGAAACGAGATTATATGTGCTTCCGCTATCCACGATAACTTTGAACTTCCTGTCTTTGGTCTTGCATGTGGTTCTAAAAAGTCTGTTTCTTTGAGCTGTGTCCTCCACCTCCTTCTCGGGTGTTAAGAGAACTTTACGCATCATCAATGACCTTATGTCTTCTGCGTCTTCTGCTTCAGCAGCTCGCCTCTGTGCCTCGGTGATGTGAGCTTCTCCTCCATCCTTCTTCCTATCTGGACAGTCAACTACCTTGTGTCCATTCTTTCCACACGTGAAGCATGTGATGACTCCACCTCTGCCTCTTCCTCTACCTCTGGTACGAGAAAATGTGTTATTATTAGCGTATCCTCCGCCCTGTTCTGTATGCTGCCTTCATTGTTCAGCGTGCTGGCCTCGCTGTGAACTTCCACCTCTTTCTGTTCTCGTCTGAGGCATCTTCCAGTCATCCTTGGATTTCTGGAACCTATCTTGGGCAACTGACTACCCTTTTGGCTTGCTCCTACCTCTGCTTCGCTGTGCTGGCTTACGGATTAGCTTTTCCTCAGCTTTCAACGCCATCTGATATGCATCGTCCACCATTCTGATGGTTGTCATACTTATCTCATCTTGGATATCACATCTCAAGCCACTCATATACCTGGCAACTTTTTCATCATCGCTCTCTCGATGACCTGCTCTGATATTGAGCTTGTAGAATTCCTCAGTATACTCTTTCACTGTCATCAACTTCTGTCTCAGGTTCTGCATTCTCCTGAAGAGTGTGATTTGATAATCCCTTGGGATGAACTTTGCCTCCATCTTCGCAATCATTCTATCCCAGCTTTTAATCTTTTGCTTGCCTTTGGAACGTCTATCTGCTTGAATTTCGTCCCACCATAATGCTGCGTGTCCCTTCAGTTTTGTGACAGCATGTTTGACGTTCTTATCTTCTTCGATATCTTCATAATCGAAGGAAGTGTCAAGAGCTCGAATCCAATCCAATAGTTCTTCTGCATCCATATCTCCTTCATAGGTTGGAATGTCCATCTTTGTCTTCGAACTCATCCGGGCGATAGCTTTAATTAATCGCTCATTGGCTACATCTTCGGCTGCAACTTCTCCCTGTTGTCCAGCTTCAACTTATCCTTCAAAGTCACTTAGATCTCCAGCATTGGTTGTGCATCTCTGTGCTGCTTCCATATCATCTAATCTCGCTCTGAGATCACATATCTACCTTTCCATTTCTGGATTCTATGTTTGTCTCCCTCTTCTTCGCACATCCCTGTCCTCTAGATCAGGTGATTGTCTTTCTCTCCTCGGCGGCATGGTGAAATTTTCCTTTCTTCCCTACTATAGAAAATAGAGAAATATTTCTCACTCTGATACCACTCTGACGCAAACGCGCCACCCGGGCCTCATGGGAACGTCCGCTCACACAAGACCTTCCTCTCTTCTCGGCCCGAAGAACTCAAAGGTTCTCCTAATTCCCTATCGAGAATCTTCCTACCCATAGATTCTCTTCGTCACGCGATCCTCTTCCTGGACTTCTCGGAGGATCGGAGCTCACGAATTCGTGATTTCAAAGGTTGAACACTAGGTTCTCGAATTCCCGAGACCCAATGGTCAGTCAACTCACTGACTTTTCCCACGGGGATTTCTCTACTGGCGCCCTCGCTACTCGCAGTACCAAACTTTTCGTGTTCCAACCTCCGATACCCGAGGTACCGAAACTCCAATGCACATGTGTGACTTGATCCGTCCACACCCGTCACTTCAATCAAGACTTCCACGCTATCACGATCTTTCTCCCTCACGACTTCGCTACTCGCGAGGTTGAATAACTTCCCCGTCAACTTCCGAGGTCTGAGGTGCCGAAACTCGCGACCTCGCTAACTCGTGACTTCGCGATTTTTGTGGCCCAATCCTCGAGCCTATTCTTGTGAGGCTCTGATGCACAATCCCACGTGTGGATCCAACGGTCCTCCCGCGATATGGATCCAACGGTTATTCTTTTTCTCACGCCTCGCGTCCTCATGAATTTGAATACCCAATACTTGTGCTTTCACCTTGCGAACTCCCGAGTTTGTGAGATCCTTAGATCTCCACCACCTGTCCTTCCCATATGGACGCTCCGGATCCTCTCGCCACTTTGTGCCCTCGCGACTCGCGACTTTTGACACCAATCTTTCAGCCCTTCCACTTACGAGTTCCCAAGATACGAGGTGCCACTTGTCCACTTGTCGACTCCTGTGGACCCGCACTATCCTCGGAGTAGTCGAGATCTCACTTCTCGCAATCTCGTGACTCCCCTTACCAAACTTAGGACCCTTTCTTCACGAGGTCCTGATGGGCGATCTCGTGAACAATCTAATGGCCCTGACCAACTTGGATCAACGGTGCTACCCCTCCTGAGCTTTGAATCCTCTCCACGCCTGCGCTGTAAATACCTTGCACGTCTGGGAGATCCAACGACTCTCGGAACTTCGTGAAATCTCTCCCAAATATTTCGTCCGTCCGTTCTCCCCTTGAGGATTTTGTGAAATAAAACAGTGTCTCTCCACGAGACTCGTTTGCTTGCTCGCCAACCTACGACGCTTTCCTCCGACTTCCAATGGCAGTTTCCCTGCACTTAGCCTTCAGTGAATTTAAAGGTCTATTCCTCCTGAGCTTTTCCATGACTTCAACAGTCTCTTAGGAAAAAGAGATCTCTGTGCACGCACTGGCAACTCTGGCCTGAAACCTTTCACTGCACAAACTCCCGGTGCTCTTCTTCAACGATATCATGAAGGTTCTATACCTCCTGAGCTTTCCCACTCTGACTCTTTCAGAGGGACTTGCACGCACTCCTCACGACAATCGTTCAACAACTCTCAAGTGTTGAATCCCTTTGACTCTGCGCAACTCCTGCAGTAGCAGTCTTTGATTCCCTTTGCTCATATTCACAAATGAGACTTCTTCTTCAGCCTGCACACTCCTTGCACGACTTCAACAACCCACTTCCACTTCTAGGCGAATGATAACAAAAGTTAAACTACTGAGCCTTCATCAACGCACTCCTTGTAGATGACTTCAACTACACCCTTTGCAGGAATCTCCTGGCTCAGATAGAGAAACAATTGAACCTCATTCTCTCTCCCTTTTAGACTTCAGGTTGAAACATGAAATCACATGCACAACATATACAAAGCAAATGCATAACAAGAAAGCAAACATTCATGAGCACAACATCAATACACAGAGAAAACAACACAAACCATGGGCTTGAATCAAAGCTTCCTTTTATAAATTCAAATGCCTGTACATGGGTGTTCTTCATACAACATTCTCTGCTTGCTCTTCTCTTCTCCTGGGTTGATTATTTTACAATGCACAATGAGGGTGTCTATATCCTTTTTCCCTCTCAAACTCTAA
Organism: Picea mariana; assembly: GCA_032191745.1. Taxonomy (NCBI): domain Eukaryota; kingdom Viridiplantae; phylum Streptophyta; class Pinopsida; order Pinales; family Pinaceae; genus Picea; species Picea mariana. The sequence continues at coordinate 96,962 of JASDQU010503265.1, forward strand.
ACTATCAAATCTAGACTTAAAATCCTATCTACCAGCATTAACTAGATTAAATGCCTCCTATCTACCAAAGGACGAGAGCTTAAAGGCTCAAGGTCCAATACAATATACAATGTGCCTTCATAAATGGCTTCATTAAAAAAAACTTGCGCTACAATCCCAAAGAACTTCAAAAATTTGGGTTTGTTTATCCAGCTGATCTCCACTTGATGTACTGGCTCGCTTGATGAGTTGGCAATGCTCTTGCATCAACTTTTCGCTTATAACTAAATATCCTCCGATGCTTGACTCGTGAGATTTTCCTTGGCGCACAGTGTTGGCGTTGTCGATTGCTGCATTGAGATTTAGCGTTGACTTTGACTGGTGGAATGGAGTGGAGGGACATGGTGCTCGGATCGACGAATTGTGTGTATGGTCTCGTGAGCCTAACGCTTGGACAATCGGAGTTTATACTTGGGATACAAAGATCAATAGCACTAAATAAGCCTTTACCTTGATTTCCAGTGCATTCACTAATTATGATTCAACTCAGCTAGCTGGCTCCGGATCTCTAGGTTAGGTAATAAGCCAGTTAGTCTTAATCTTCATACTGTATCTTCCTGACAATAATACCACTCTTATCCCGACAGTGTTACCATTAATCTAAATAAGTAAAAGAATTTATTTGTAAAGACTTATGAGGGTGCGTTGGTGTTAGTGTTCTTCTTAAGGCGCTTCGCTTGGTGGGTGGTCTTGGGTTCAAAACCCATGGGCCTCTAAAATTTATACTTAGCCCTATATTATTAAATTATTTAAATTAAAACTCATATATATATATATATATATATATATATATATATATATATATATATATATATATAT
>JASDQU010503266.1:0-12828 GCA_032191745.1 Picea mariana
GTTTTATTATTTTATGATAATTTAAATTCTATTAATTAAAAAGGGAAAGGGGAAAAAAGTTAATTTATACACCTGTCAATTTGAGTTCTAAATGAAAAGGGGAAAGAGGGAAATCTAAAATATTTAGGAATTTAGGAAAAGAGGGAAACATAAAAAGAAAAGGGAAACACAAGGGGAAAAACAGAAAGTCAAACTTAGTAAGGGTATCTAGCATTTAACATCTTTCTAATTTAAACTGAACTAGCAATTTAATAATGGGGAAAGTCATTAAAACCTGTAAGAGAATTTGGGGACACCTAGGAGCAATTCTAAGAATGACTCTAGCTGGGTGAGAGAAATAAGGATAATTAATTAGTTAAAGAAATTAATTTTTGGAGGAATGAAGGGGATGGGTGGCACTTGTACGGGGAGGAATTTTTAGGATTTAAATTTAAAAAACCTTTAATTAAATGAGATTTTAGGCAAGTAAGGGACTTCAGAACTCTATATAATGAAGGGAGGAGAAGGATGATGGATCTCTATTGTTTGTGTAACATTACGCTGCAGAAATCTATACTTGACTGACTTAGCTTGTGGGAGTTGGGACACCCAACTCGGTGAGGAGTGGTATCTCGGCCTTGCGAGGCGAGCTAGGAGCTAGTTGAATCTATGATAGTCTGTGTGGCCCCTTTGCGGCTCGGGGGGCTAAGGGGGAAGAAGAATGCCCCTGGCATTGGCTGGGAGGTACCGGTGAAGTCTCATCGGTTGGCAAGCGGGAGTTGCATGGAGCGCGCGAGACATCAACTCAGAGAGGGCGATTGGGCAACGGTACACCTTCTTTATTCTTTATGGTAGAATGTTAGTATGAAGAATGTTTTCAGTTATGTATGCTTATATCAAGTAAAAAATATGTTAGTCATAGCGTTCTAGTTGATGACTGAATTTACCATAGCCTTAGCTGGATGATTTTTTGATTTCCCATGGCCTTCGATTCCTGGCATGTCTTGACCGTCCTGTGGTTTTTATTGTGTTGATTGTGGTCTACTTTGCCTTCGTTCCTAGCTCATCAGTCTGCACCTGAGCAGTAGGCCAGGAGCCTCATCTACGGTTGTCGCCTCGGTGTTAATAGACCTATGGATCTCAACACCCTGCTTTTCTGTGCGTGGATGATGGGCGAAGGATGTTCCTGTAAACCATCCACCCTTGATGTCGGTCCTTGGACGATGGTTCGCCTTGCACCCTGATGTGTTTATTTAACACTACAATGTGATTGTTGGCGAAGTTTATCCTTAAACTTGGCATGCTCATATCTTGTCGTTATCTCATTTTTACCCCGTTGTTATATCTTGATGGATCAGTTTTGACCCTGCATTTGTTATTCTTGGACAATTTATAACTCTGCGTTTTGTATTGATGGACAAATTTGAACATTGCGTTTTTATTCTTGGATAAAGTATGATCTGTGTTGGATTGGTGTCCTGGTAATGTAAAATATTTAATCTCAGTCTGCATTTTTTTTTATAAATTGGTATCTGGACTGTAGAAGATTTAGTTTCACTCTGCGTTTTTTTTTGGGGGCATCCGGGAAATAAAAAAAAAAAAAACCCTTTACTATCTAAGTCTGTGTTTTATAATTGGTAGACTGGAATTGGATACATCTGTGTTATTTATTAGTCTTTGTTGGTTGGTATCTTAGCCGTGGACAAACGAATTAATTTTCCTGTCTACGTTTTTGGGGATCCTGGAAAATTAAAAACAAAAAAAAACGGACTTGTTATCTTGGCCTGCGTTTTTGCTTGGACTGTGATTTTCATACTTGAATTCAATGAAAAACGTTTCCTTTATATCCCTGTCTGCGTTGTTGGGTAACCCAGGCAAATGAAAACGGTTTTATAACTCCTTGTTGTTACCATGATTATAATTCCTTGTGTTCTGCGTTTTTCTTGAATTATAACTCTGTGTCCCTAGTGTTGCCACATTTCATCACCACGAATTTAATACTCAGGCTTTTATTCCCACTATTTGACTATCACGGATTTTCTTTTATTACACAGGATTTTTTTTTACGAGACTTAACACCCATGATTTGTGGATCCCAACCATTTTCTGAGTGGCTGTTAATGCCCACGATTTTTTCTTGAAAACATGGACTGTGATGACATAGAAATCGCCCATGAATTTAGCCTTTAAATCATAAATTTACTTGTTGTGAATCAACCACTTTTGCCTTTAAAAAAATTTCTATGTTTTTCTGTTGAAGGCCCACGAATTTGCCATTCAATGCGTGGCAAAGGTTGTTGTAAATGCCCGCGGTTTTTCCCAACAAGGATTGACTGTAATTGCAGTAGCTCCCACGATTTTTGTTTTTTAAATTATTGATTGTGTTCCGCCTTAATTGACCATGAAATTTCCATGATTTAGATGACTTCTTTTCCTGTTATCCACCCCGAATTCGCCACCAATTGTGGGTTGCGTTTGCGGTTGGAAGTCCTCGAGTTTGCCTCAATTGTTGACCACCTCTTTAACCTGGAAACGACAATAATGGCTACAACAATGTCTTAGGTCCATTAATTGCCTGGTTATTGCAAGATTCATTGTTATGTGTTAGTTGTATTAAACGTCGGAACAATTGCTACTGCAAGGTTAATGGTCGGTCATTTCCTTTTGCTGTTAATTGCCACGTTAATTGCAATACTAAATACTATATTACTTGTCTTATTAATAGCCGGAACAATTTCTACAACAATGTTAATGGTGAGCAGATTCATTCTTATTGATTAGATGCCACAACGAGTTAAATGCTTAATAATTAGGTAAATCGCCTGGTTATTGCTAAATTAATTGTTATGTTATTCATTATGTTAATTGCCTTGTTAACTGTTATATTAATTGTTACATAACTTCTATGTTATTTGCCTTGATAAAATGCTACAATGATGTTAATAGTAAGCAGTTTCCTTCTCCATGATAGTAGACAACTAGCATTGTTAGTTCAGTCAGTATAACTAGACTACATGTTGAGATTTATTTGTTCATAAGTCTTATAATGATAGCATTCTACCTTAATATTGTCAATGTTGTTATTTAATTTAATGACTAGTTGTAATTTAGACATGCCCCGTCTAGAATGGCAACTCGTGTTAAAATAGATTGTAATCATTGACTAGTTAGACTAGGGGATTGGTTGGGTCATCAACGATGTCAGAATTTTTGGCTTGCGTCATCCCTTGTATTCGTTCTGGCGCTTCGTCAACCTATAGTTGGGGTATTGGTGTGGTTTATTCTCAGTATTTGGTTCCTAGCACGTTAGATTGTCTAGATCCCTTGGTCCAGATAGGATGTGTTGCGCCAAGTTTATTGACGCATCTATCACCTGGGAATGGCATGATTCCTGATGAGGGTATCATGGCGCGCCCTAGGGGATAGCGGCAAACGAGATCTTGGATGGAGTAGGTGCTTTTGTATGAGTGTTGACGAGCGTGCAAGTTGCTCTTAGCGCAAGGGCCGAACGCCTTCACGCGTTAGGTCCACGCACCTTGAGGTTCTAGTCTTGTTCGTCTAGGCCGTGATGTCGGGATGGGGATGTTGTCCCTTAGCTTATAGGTGTGGTCGTGTTTGCGTCGGAAGGGGAGTTGTCCTCCTTGTTAATTTCGCATGTTATGCCAGTTGTCTTGAGCCTGTGTGTGGTGTCATAGTAACCTGTTTCCTGGACTACATGTTTGCGTTCATCGTCAGTGTTGTGGTTAAACCATTGTCGTCGTCGCCTCTTGCCTCTTAACCCCTAAAAACAAAAACAAAACAAAAAAAAAATCGCTTGTTGTCGTAATGATGGGGCCATTACATTTGGTTTCTCGATTCGAAACCGTGCCAACACAGAAGTTTGTAATTCATTCACTTATGTTGATTACATTTTAATAGAAATACTCTATTCCCATCCAATTAATATCTTTCGAATATTTGAATTGTTATTCCATGGTCGTATTTGTTAAGAATGTTGATGGATTATTCTATTAAATGTGCTAACATCATATATTATCACCATATGCTTGTGTTTCTTGGTTGTTGAGGACTAGTTGCAAGTGTATTGCTTTGCGTAGAGTGATCAACCATGGACTTCATCGAACATCTGGATGAGGTAGGCATACTTGAGATTAGAGTTGATTTCTGCAGTGATATCCGTCTGTTGTGGTTTTCCCTATCCATAGAGAGATTTTCCTCATAACAGAATTAGCGACTATATTAAGGATAGAATCTTCTTTTAAGAGGTTTGGAGTGTTTTTCTCCTTATATTGCTCTCATTTATATTGATTCTCTTGTCATATGACTTCTTGACAGCCTCTGTTCATTTTGGGTCTGAGTTTCTTAGCCTTCTCCTTAGTCTGGTTATGTTTTGACACATATACGTGGGTTTTTTCCTGACACTCACGTACATACACGTGTTGTCCTTCTGCAAGAAGCGTATATATGTGATTTTCCCTTGAACAGTCATGTACATCGCCCTTTGTTGCTTGGTTGTTGGGTTTGATGGTTGTTGGGTAGGTTTTGATGATTGTTGAGTCTTCTTGGGTCTCTATTATGACTATTAAGTGTCGGTGGAATGATAGGAAACCTTTCTTTGGTTGAATTCTTGGGTGGTTCCTTTCTCATCATCCTTTTCATTTGATTGTCCTTGCATCTTGGGCCAAGTGTTATTTCTCCTTCACATCCTACTTGGTTTGTCTCTGTTTACACGCAGTAGATTTTTTATATCAAGATATTGTTCAGTCCTTGCATTTTCAATCCTTTATAATTAAAATACAAAAATATTAGGCATTTTACATTGTTGGAATTTTGATCTTTTGAAGTCTTTATCATTGATATTAGTATATGTAAAGAAAGATTGCATTTTATTTAGAATTGCATAACTAAATTGAGAATTTCATTTTGAAAAGCATGTCATTTATTGAGAATTGAAGTTAGGACTTTGCATTATATTCATATTCATTTATTTTACTTGTTGAGTCAAAACGTCACTAGTTTCACAACCGCACCTTTTTTAGTAAGCAAGGCCACTAAAAGTAATGTTATAATTTAAAATTGATTAGTAACGATTTTATTTTTTTAGGATGCACAAAATAGCTTATCATTTAGAGCCTTGGAATAGGATTTTGTGAGTAAACTTCTCCAAGAATATTAAATCAACATATGTGTCTGACTAAGGGAGTGGAGAAATCCATTGTATAATCGGTAATATTAGGAGGCTCTGCTTACACTGGAGTTAAACACGAGTTCGCATGAGGTTGGTTGAAGGGTGATCCCCCTGATACCTTCTTAGCATCAGATATATTTCTGGGGATCTTGCTAGTACCCTTACCTCTGTGAGAGACAGTGCTTTCAAGGTTTCGAGCTTTGTTACCCTACCCATACGGTGGACCTGACTTACGATTGTTCACATGTGCATCGGTTATATCGTGGTTTCTTAGTTGCTTGACTTAGGTACCACATAGGTTACTTGTAGGGGTTATTCTACAGGTACCATGGGTCAAATAAGGGTTGGACAACACACAACCTTTATGGAGGATTACCTCTCTAAGGGGATACGATCGACTAGTTGTTAAGCCCACGAGGGCCCTTATAACTGATTCTGATACCTCCGATATTTAGCAGGGAGTCTCAGGCCCCTCTTGGGCAAGGCATACCTACTTTAGGGAGGGAGGCCCCTTTCAACCACTCTATCTTGTTTGTGTGCATTTTGGCCTTTTGATTTTATTTTGGTGTGCTCTTTGATTATTAGTTGACCTTAGGATTTTGTATTGCATCGTGAATTTTCATTATCATGGATAGTGGATTCCCTTTGGCTCCCTCATTTAATGCTACCTCTCCCATGACATTCACTCATTTCATGGGGACGAATGATACTCAGTCAATGCCTTGGGTCTCTAATCATTTTTCTCATGGTATGCCAGACATGTCTTCGCACTTTCACCCTCTGTTTTTCCTCCTTATCCTCCCTCTCCATTTGGTGGGAGTCATATCCCTCAAACAACTCTTACGGTAGGAGGATGGAATCTTCCTTCCTACGAATACATTTTTCTAGGAGCAAGTGCTCAAATGGGTGGTCATTCTACTTATTACACTCCATCCACCTATCCTTCTTCTTCTATGCCAGTTCCTACAAATGCATTTCCCATGGTGGACCTTCATTTGTCCTCTGGTGTTTCATCCGGGGGCAGTTATTTTTATAGTATGGGCAACCCCCTTCACGAAGTTCCTTCATCCGGGGGCAACATATATCCTCACATGAGTAACCCTTGTCATCTCACTTTCTCTTTGCAAGCAGCTTCCCTGGTGTCGACGCCCTTACACCCCTTTATGAATCAGTATGGAGGAGGATACTATGTAGCTGTACAAGGCCATGGTGTATGCCAGAACCCTTCTTGGCCTGCAATTTCCCAAAACTAGTCTTTCCTGGAACCTTGGTCTCAAATTCCACAACTCACCATCGCCACTAGTCCAGTCACTTCCATTCATACTAGAATTCCATCACCATCCACTGCTATTCATGTTGGAGATTGGTCGACAAACTCTGCAATTCATGTTGAATACCAGCAACCATTCATTACAAGTCATGCTGGGGGCATCACTCTAGTCACCATGAGTCATCCTGATATCACATCTCCAACCTCTGCTAGTCACACTGAGAGCATATCACCAGCCATTGTGAATGATGTTGGGGGCATTCATATGATTGAAAATCCTAGATGCATAAGACGTAAGCCCAAGTTCCTTTGTAGGATTTATGAAGGATATCACCTTACTCGTTTGTGTCCTGCTACTATTGTCGTACCAGAAGTGAGGTCCTTTCTTGGGGGGGCTTCAATTTCTGAGTCGTCTTTGTCTTATAAACCTTCTTTGATTGATACAATTTTCATGACGATGCAATCTTCAGTTAACACCCCTCTTCCTTTAGGGGTTGATGCATCTCTTGACCTTGTTGTCTCGCATCATGTTCAACCAACGATCATGTCGATGCAATCTTTGATAGACACCACTCCTATTTTTTAGGGTGATGCATCTCTTGACCTTGGTGTCTCACATCCTATTCAACCAATGGTTGAATAAGTGGTTGAGATGATGCAATTTTTGGTCGATCCCACTCTTCTAGTTCTAGTTCTATACCTTCTATACCACGTCCTTAACATTTCTAGCCAGGTACCTTATGAACAAGAGAGATTTTTACTCTCCACGAGTACTCTCCCTCCAAGTCTTGGGGAGATTCCCTTTGACATGGATGGTCTTCTGAGGTATCAAATTCCTCCTCCCATACCTTTTCAGGTAGGACACGTTATCTGATATATCGTGGAGAGGGTAACCTCCACTAGCACTTTATCCTCCTCGACTTGGAGAGCTTTTGGTTTTCCCAAGCTTGTGTCAGCTATTCATAAGTCATTGACCTTTCACAGAAATCTTGCACAGGAGCCTTGGCCTCCCCTATGACATGCCGCCTAGAACCCCCCCCCCAAACGAGTCTAATTTAAGCTCTTTTCTGACTCGTCTAAAAAGAGAAAATATTGTCGAGTGAATTTGTCTCTTTGACACTCGTTAATTGGATTTGAAAGGTCATGAGTTTGATTTAATCTCTTTTCCAACTAGTTTCAAAAAGAGAAAAGATTTTTGAGTGAACTTGTTTATTTCACACTCGTAAATTGGATTTCAAAGGACGTCTATTTGGGGAAATTTTATCCCTTTTTCAAACCAAGTATACTAATATTACAAAAAAGGACATGTTTTGGCGTTAAGTTGTAATTACATCTCATGCCCTTGCTTGCAGTATTGAGCCTATTGTTGGTTCACTCTTTTGTGTTCTAAGTCGTTCACCTTAGCAGTTTGCATCCTCAACCAAGCAGAGCCTTGTTTATATCCTTTGCATATTGACACCCTATACCCAGGAGGAAACATTCTCCCAAGTGTCCATCTCCCGCATGCACCTCCTTACATTGAGCATAGGTATGTTCCATTGTTGGAACTAGTTTTGCTTACTTGCGAAACTTGTTTCCTCCTCTGTATCATAGTATTTATTTGACTATGAAAAAACAAAAAAATATGGGAGGGAAGGGAATATTATCTTATATTAGCAGAAATCATGTCGCCTTTGAATAGAGCACAAAATTTTTGAGTCCACTTGTCATCAAAAATTTTGGTTTAGCATGACCTTAGGAAGCTTAGCTCATTACAGAGAGTTTACTCCTCCGACTAGTTATTCTTCCAGTCCCTATGGAGAGTTTGATTGATTCCTCCTACATCTCAAATTTTCATCATTGAGTCTATGATGCCAGAGTCTTCGATATGTCTCATGCTCTTATTCAAAGGATGTCTATCAACCTGTGTCGACCACTGCTCATAACTCTTGACTTTGCATGATGGCCATACCCTAAGTGTGTCTCAGAATCAAATGGATTTGTAGTCCTATTGTGCACCCTGGTCCTACTTTCTGCATTGGTAGGTAACCTTGAACCTAGCAGTAGACATTTCATCATTGGTCGCTGACTGGGTGGTTTCCCTTGTGTTCAGCAGTAAGACATCTATTCACACATTGGGATTTGTGTAGTGACTTGGATGCCATTATCCCTATTGGTGGTTTCCTCACCTTTGTCAACAATTTTCCTTATTGGCTGCTATTCAGAGGGTCTTTTTCGTGTACCACTTGCATCTGGCACACGCGAAAGACACACAAGGTCATTGATTTGTGAACATGTTCTTCATCTGATTTCCTCCAAATCATGAAGCTCCTTCTTTGTACCTCATGCTGGATGATGAAATTATGCGAGCATACAGAGATAATTCTATCCAATGAATTTCTAGAGAGATGTGTTAGTGAATCTCTAGAGAGTTGTGTTAATGAAATGAGTCTTGCGTGCTGAGCAAACTTATTCTTTGAGGACACTTGCTCGTCAGTGATCTGGATTTTATGCTATTAAAACATTGATTTTGATTATGAGGTGTTATGGGTTGATGACATGTTGTTTTACTGCATTCACATAGACAGATGCTATTGACTCGGTTTTATTGAGTGTGCAGGATCTTGGACCTCGAGGATGTAGAGGCATCGATGGAATCCCTTGGACTCCAGATTGAGTTGGGGAGTGTACCATTGGGACTTGATTGTTTTATATGTGATATTAGTGCATATAATTAGATGATATGATATGGATATATTCTGACATGATTCATTGATGATGCAGGTTGACGATAGCTTGCCGACCAGACTCACATGTGGAGTAAAGGGGTCATGCACGACTACCAAAGAGGTTGAGCGAGAGGTGTGGATAGCAGCCCTGCCACAACCTACTAGCACTCCCATCATGGCTCGAACTGTAGGTTAACGGTTACCTAGTTCGAGAGGACCCACGATGCCATGAGGGCAGACTACGACAGTCGCTCACAATAATTCTAAGGGGCGCACAATAAGGCAGGGGCCTTATTCCTTAGAGGCCTTTAGTCTCCCACAAGTTCACCTAGCGAAGTATTGACTCTAGGGGTTTTTTATGTCTACCAAGTCAATCAAGAGGGCAGTGGCACCCTTGGAGCACGTGGTGCGTCCTGAAGGGCACATCACGCAAGAAAAATGGAAGGAGGCCTGTGGCACCCTTAGAGCACGTAGTGTGTCCTGAAGGGTACGTCGTGCAAGGGAACAGATGAGGCGAGTGGCACCCTTGAAGCACCTAGTGCATCCTGAAGGGCACGTCGCGTTGTTAATGATAATTGAATGAACCTAGATGGCCTTAGGACGAATAATGTGCTAAGAAATTTTAAAACAATTTCCCTAATAAAATTTCGCCCAACACGAAAATTTAAGGTCTAGGTCTAAATTATGCTAGTGGTAAAATTTTATCTATTTAAAATAATAATAATAATAATAATAATAATAATAATAATATATAAATAAAATAAAAAAATAAAAACAAAATAAATAATAAATATAATCTTCGTTAAATCTTGTAACAAGAAGGGAGTAAGCAATTTAATTGATTCATAAAAATCTGTTGGAATAAAATTAAAAAAAGGGAATTAATTGTTTTATTATTTTATGATAATTTAAATTCTATTAATTAAAAAGGGAAAGGGGAAAAAAGTTAATTTATACACCTGTCAATTTGAGTTCTAAATGAAAAGGGGAAAGAGGGAAATCTAAAATATTTAGGAATTTAGGAAAAGAGGGAAACATAAAAAGAAAAGGGAAACACAAGGGAAAAAGGAGAAAGTCAAACTTAGTAAGGGTATATAGCATTTAAGAGCTTTCTAATTTAAACTGAACTAGCAATTTAATAACGGGGAAACTCATTAAAACCTATAAGAGAATTTGGGGACACCTAGGAGTGATTCTAGGAATGACTCTAGGTGGGTGAGGGAAATAAGGATAATTAATTAATTAAATTAATTAATTTTTGGAGGAATGAAAGGAATGGGTGACACTTGTATGGGGAGGAATTTTTAGGATTTAAATTTTAAAAAAATTTAATTAAATGATATTTTAGGGAAGTAAGGGACTTTGAAACTCTATATAATGAAGGGAGGAGAAGGATGATGGATCTCTATTGTTTGCATAACATTACGCTGCAGAAATCTATACTTTACTGACTTAGCTTGTGGGAGTTGGGACACCCATCTCGGTGAGGAGTGGTAGCTCGGCCTTGCGAGGCGAGTTGGGAGCTAGTTGAATCGTTGATGGTGTGTGTGGCCCCTTTGTGGCTCGGGGGGCTAAGGAGGAAGAAGAGTACCCCTGGCGTTGGCTGGGAGGTACCGGTGAAGTCTCATCGGTCGGCAAGTGGGAGTTGCATAGAGCGCGTGGGACATCAACTCAGAGCGGGCGATTGGGCAATGGTATGCCTTCTTTATTCTGCATGGTAGAATGTTAGTATGAATTATGTTTTCAGTTATGTATGCTTATATCAAGTAAAGAATATGTTAGTCATAGAATTCTAGTTGATGACTGAATTTCCCATAGCCTTAGCTGGATGATTGTTTGATTTCCCATGGCCTTCGATTCCCAACATGTCTTGACCGTCTTGTGGTTTTGATTGTGTTGATTGCAGTCTACTTTGCCTCTGTCCCTAGCTCATCAGTCCACGCCTGAGCAGTCATCCAAGAGCCTGATCTACGGTCGTTGCTTCGGCGTTAATAGACCTATGGATCTCAACGCCCTACTTTTTTGTGTGTGGATTATGGGCAAAGGATGTTCCTGTCAACTGTCCACCCTTGATGTCGGTCCTTGGATGATGGTTCGACTTGCGCCCCGATGCATTTATTTAACCCTGCAATGTGATTGTTAGCGAAGTTTATCCTTAAACTCGGCATGATTATATCTTTTCGTTATCTAGTTTTTACCCCGTTGTTATAACTTGATGGATCAGTTTCGACCCTGTGTTTGTTATTCTTGGACAATTTATAACTTTGCATTTTGTATTGATGGAAAAAGTTTAACCTTGCGTTTTTATTCTTGGATAAAGTATGATATGTGTTGGATTGGTATCTTGGTAATGTAAAAGATTTAATCTCAGTCTGCATTTTTTTTATAAATTGGCATTTGGACTGTAGAAGATTTAGTTTCACTCTGTGTTTTTTTTTTGGGCATCCTGGAAATTAAAAAAAAAAAAAACCTTTAATCTCTAAGTTTGTGTTTTATAATTGGTACACTGGAATTGGATACGTGTGTGTTATTTCTTAGTCTTTGTTGGTTGGTATCTTAGTTGTGGACAAACGAATTAATTTTCTTGTCTACGTTTTTGGGGATCCTGGAAAATGAAAAACAAAAAAACACGTCCTTGTTATCTTGGCCTACATTTTTGCTTGAATTGTGATTTTCATGCTTGAATTCAATGAAAAACTTTTCCTTTATATCCCTGTCTGCAATGTTGGGTAACCCAGGCAAATGAAAACGGTTTTATAACTCCTTGTTGTTCCCACGATTATAATTCCTTGTGTTCTGCGTTTTGCTTGAATTATAACTCTGCATCCCTACTGTTGCCACGGTTCATCACCACGAATTTAATACTCAGAATTTTATTCCGACTATTTGACTGTCACGGATTTTCTTTTATTACACAGGATTTTTTTTTTTTACCAAAATTAATGCCCATGATTTGTGGATCCCAACCGTTTTCTGAGTGGTTGTTAACGCCCACAAATTTTTCTTGAAAACGTGGACTATGATGCTGTAGAAATCGCCCACGAATTTAGCCTTTAAATCATAAATTTACTTGTTGTGAATCAACCACTTTTGCCTTTAAAAACTTGTCTGTGTTTTCCTGTTGAAGGCCCACGAATTTGCCATTCAATGCGTGGCCGAGGTTGTTGTAAATGCCCACGGTTTTGCCCAACAAGGATTGACTGTAATTGCAGTAGCGCCCACGATTTTTGTTGTTTAAACTGTTGACTGTGCTCCACCTTAATTGACCACGAAATTGCCATGATTTAGATGACTGCTTTTCCTGTTATCCACCCCAAATTTCCCACCAATTGTGGGCTGCGTTTGCAGTTGGAAGGCCTCGAGTTTTCCTCAATTGTTGGCCTCGAGTTTGCCTCAATTGTTGACCGTCCCTTTAACCTGGAAACGACAATAATGGCTACAACAATGTCTTGGGTCCATTAATTTCCTGGTTATTGCTAGATTCATTGTTATGTGTTAGTCGTATTAAACGCCAGAACAATTGCTACTGCAAGGTTAATGGTCGTTCATTTCCTTTTGCTATTAATTTCCATGTTAATTGCAATACTAAATACTATATTACTTGCCTTATTAATAGTCGGAACAATTGCTACAACAATGTTAATGGTTAGCAGATTCATTCTTATTGATTAACTGCCACATCG
>JASDQU010503267.1:1417-13637 GCA_032191745.1 Picea mariana
TATATATATATATATATATATATATATTACATTGAAGAAATTACTATGAATCATTAACACAAATTACAAGTCTAGTTGCCTTAGTCAATTATCTAGCTTTAAAACATATAACTCATGATTACATGCCCAATGTTACTATCCCTACTTTAATTTTGATCCTAAAGGGATTTGTGACACAAAGGAAATTTGGCATTTGGTGGTCCACACTTAAAATAGCAACAATTTTCCAATTGTAACTGCAATAAGGTTTCAATTCCCAAGTGGCATAGTAGGTATTTCACCAACCCATGTTGACAATAGTATAATACAAAATTAAATTTCTTTAGCATCAACGTTTAAATGTTTGAGAAAAGCTTTTCCATTTTTTTTCTTCTTTTACATTTGCTATTTCTTCTAAGAAGTGAACTCTATCCATGTTTTCACATGTCTTTTTGTGGTCATTACTTGTTACCAACAATGGCATCATAAGAAAAAGTTATTGATAAATGGGAAATAAATGACTAACATGGTATCATGAAAGACCTTGGTTATAGAAGATTAGGTTAACAAAAGAATTGAAGAACCAATATATGGTCAAGATACTTGAGACACTAGGTTTCCTAAAGTATCAAAGCACCAATGTATCAAGTGGTTTAATATTAAATTTGATTGTTCTGTTTTACTAGGTTTCAGAAGAAGCTAATAAGAAAATGAATTTTAACACTTTCCAAGTGGGAATTTAAAACTCTAATGCATTATATAAATCATAACAATGATAGATGGGAAATAAATCACTAGCAAGGAAGACTTTGGTTGTGAAATCAAATTGGTGTAGCAAAGCATAAGTTGAGCACATAGAGTCAAATGGAGTGGTGAAGGTAAAATATGAAACTACGTTTTCACTTTTATATACAACTTAGTGTACCAAGCCACTCGAGACCCTAGGTTATCATATGTTTGGGCTAACATAATAACTCTATTTTACTGGGTTTCAGGAGAAGCCAATAAGAAAATGAATTTTAGAAATTTTTGAGCAAGCAATTTAAAACTATACTCCATTAGATCATTTGTAACAATGATAGATGGGAAATAAACCACTAGCATGGTAGCATGGAATACTTTGGCTATGAAAGAAAATCGGTGCGGCAAAGTGTCTTTCCAAGCACATCAAGTTGCTCTGATATTAAATTTGATTGTTTTCTCTTACTAAGTTCCCAGATATTGGTGCAACATTAGAACTCTGTCTCACTGCATTTTAGAAGAAGACAACAACAAAATGAATTTTAGGGATTTTGAGAGGGCAATTTAAAACTCTACTCCATTAGATAATACATAACAATGACACATGGGAAATGAATTACTAGCATAGTAGGATGCAAGAATTTGGTTGTGAAAGAATGTTGGTGATACAAAGCATAAATGGAGCACATAGAGTGATATGRAGTGGTAAAAGTAACATATGAAACTAYGTTTTCATTTTTATAGAAAACTTAGTGTACAAGGATTACCCAAGGCAATGACCATTTGGTGCATAAGGATTGTCAATTGTCGAATTTAATACACCAGCATCACCCAAACCAACTTCATTGCAAGTTGTACCATTTTCCAACACAATCAATATTTATTTTTTTTTTTGTTAACACAATATAGTTGACAATAAGATGAAAAATTGGAAAATCAAAGTAAGATCACACTTTCAATCAATCAAACACTAGGGAAATCATTTTTTAAGATAATAAAAATTGGTTATTTTTTGCATTCTAATGTTTAACTGTGGCAAAAAACTCATCGCTCGATGAACTAATAGAAATTCAAACAGAGATGACAATGAAGTGATTACAATATACCTAACCTTCGACAGGAATAAAAATATATGATTCTATACTACAATGAATCAATTAGTCTAAACTATTTAAAAACAAATTTGATAATAAAAATATTCATATAGAGAAATGTATGTCTATGTAGGAAAAACACCAATGTATCTGTTATTATTCTATTACATTAGATATATTTTATACTATGTGTTCTAAAATATTCTAATGTCAAATTTGTAAACTATTACAGTTCACTTTACATAAAACATTAGTAGACTAAAATTTAAAAAAATGTCTTGTATTGTTACTTGCATTTTTTCATTCTAAAGAGCAAAGAATTGAAATATGTAAAGGTGATGAACCGGAAACAACACAGTAAATCATAGTCAAAACTATTTTTTGAAGTATCAATTTGACCTATGCAAAGAGGATCTTCCAAGTATTATTGTATCTATGGAATTTAAATACAAGTCTAGATGCCTTAATCAAAAAACAAGTAGCTCATGTCTACATGCCTGATGACTACTAATGTGGTCTCAAGGTCATCAAGTTGATATGATATTAAATTTGATTGTTTAGTCTTACTGAGTTCCTAGACATCGGTCTAACATAAGAACTTTTTTTTACTGGGTTTCGGAAAAATCCAGTATGAAATGAGTTTTAGGGATTCTAAGGAGAGAATTTGAAACTCTAGTCCATTATATATTCTATAACAAATAGTCTATAATTCTATATAGTAATAAACTACCAATGGAAAAAGTTCCTAGCTTCATCTATTCTATCAGAGAAACTGAAAATAGAATGTGATGTACTGAAGAGTGAGTGTACTTGCAGGTGTGTTATACTGCAATTCCTTTATTCAATGGTCAAGTTCACTTGGAAGGTTGTTGATAGTTTGACTAGGCCTACAATCAAAACTCCATATTTTTCATTTATATTTTATGATTTAAATGTTGAATTTTCTAATAAAAAAGAAGGAATAAAAGAAATACATCTTTTATTTACCAAAAAATAAGACACAAAGCTTTAACTTAAAAAACCAAATTGAATCATGTTTGTGATGATGTTTTGGAACTTCATTCTTGATATAAATGTGCACATGAGAATATAGATGAATATAATGAGGGTCTTTATATTTTTTTTTTATCAAAGAGTAAACATTTGACATTGTAAATGTAACTTGTGACTCTGACGAGCTAATTATATTTAAAGTAAAGAAAAATTAAATATTTTTTTTGAATGAAGTTATGAGATAGATAGAGTTTTTTTTCTTTGTTGTAACTTTTAAGGAGGATGTTACTATGATTTGAATTTCACTCAAACTGTAGTAAAGCATGAACTATGTCATGGTCTGTCCAATATGCATCTGATACATGAACATGGCATTGTTCAATTAACATGTTTGTCAAAATATGATCAATAACATATTTTTCCTTCCGTAAAAACTTATGTGTTATTTCTTTCATTTCTAGTGATTGCATATATTGTTGTGAAAAATTTCTTTTTTCTTATTCTTTGCACAAATGTCAATGTTGAAATCACCAATTACTATAAAGACAAAACCACTTTGTACCAATTCGAGTTTTACTACTAAAATTGGATCAACTATTGTTGAAATAGATGAAAAAGGTGAAGCATAGATGTTGAATATGCAAATTGATTTATGAGCATGTAAATTTGACATAATGAGTTCAACTTTATCATTGTAATACCTTTTTGTTGTTTTTAGTTCTATAGTTTTTCTATGCAAGTAAGAACTCCATGCACATAATGTGTTATGTTGAAATTGAATTTTCTTAATTCATTAATAGTTGGGAGACAATGTAAATGAGTTTCTTGAAAGCAAACAACCATATTTTGTATCAAAATATTATCGTGTACTATGTCTTCAAGGTGCTTCCATAGGAAATGAGTGTTCAATGTACAAATTGAAAAGTTGTTTATAGAGAACTTTGGTCTTTCAATGTCTTCTAGTATCCATGATGCATTTGTCGTTAGATGATTCATTTCATCTAAAACTTTGTTTTCCACATAAAATTTATTTTGGGATGATGGCTTGAGGAGGTACAATGAATCAATTTTTTTCACTCTTATCAATGTTGTATACACAAGTTTTTTTCTTATGACTCCAGTTGGATCAAATGCAAGTTCATTTAGATTAATCTCTTGGGTTCTATGTATTGTTCTAGCACATGCTAATTTCATTGGAAATTGTTTCTGAATAGCTATTTGAGATTTGTTTCTAGGAGTTGCAGTTGGTTTTACAATTCGTAGAATTGGTGTCCATGTATGTTCAATGCTATGCTCATATAGTTGAAAATGTTTATTTCTTTAGTTTTTTTCAATTGTTGCCTCTGCAAAGTCTATCCAAACAACATCAAAATCTTTGTTCTTTTTTGTGTATGTTTTGAATATTCCATCAACGCCATTAACCAATCCATCCTCTTTGTTGTATTTCCATGCATATAATTCAACTAACATATATTTTTTAGTAGTATTCTTGTTGGTAATGTTATTGTTTTCTCATAAGTTGTAACAACCCCACCGTTACAACCACAAGCGACGTACAACATGTCATTTTTTTTTCTTAGTGCTGCATTAGGAAAATAGCATCATACTAAGAGCGACATCGTCGACACATCAATCACATAATTTAGCAAAACAATAGTAATGCATCAATAATCGAATACGTCACAATGTCGACAAAACATCACCATGTACTACAACACGCATGGCAATGTATTAACTCATTAAATAACAACCGCCAAACATAGATACTACGATCTTCAATCTCAAAAATATATCAATCCTAAGCATTTATTAATCAAGGCACAGGAGAAGAATTCGCATAACTCCCAAGAGACCATGCTAATTTCAAGGCACAAGTGTTTATCAGTTAATTTTTGAGGCGTAATGCCCTGTCACAAAATACGGTCATCCGTAACAATTTTCATTACACGCTAGAAGACTAATGTCTAAGAATGTCATTTATTACTAAATCCATATGCGCAAGAAGTTTAAGATCTAAGTCGTTATACAATGCAAACATCAATGTTTCTAGAGTTCATCTAGAGTTTATATCAATGACATCTAACTTTCCAATAGTAATTGAATGAAACAATAATATTATCTATGTCTTCAAATCTTTGGACAATTTTCATTGATCACTATTTCCCTTGCATGTCAATATATATTCCCTTCGTCTACCTTCTATATAGGTTCCATTTTTATATCATTCTCTTCAAATGTCTTTGTCTTTGAAAAATCTCTGTCTTCGTGATGCTTACTCTAATGATATAAACAAACTTTATCTCTTCAACATAATTAAATATGTAAAAACTAACCTTTCACCACATCCATCATCAATCCTTTAAAAAAATTACATTATATTAATTCAAATTTCAAAATTATTTTAACTAACTCATTAATATATTTTATATCATTAAACATATACTAACGTAAATAATTAAAAAAAACTCAAAACCTTATACTATTGTAAGACCAATGTATTTGTCATATCCCATATATTACCATGTAGAAAAATACATAAGTACCACTTAGAAAAATATTTAAGTAGCATCTCATCTCTCCAATTTGGTAAGTGATATCTCATACATTTAGATTTACATAATTTTTTTTATAACTTGACATTCTTCCACATAGTTTATGTTTAAATACATGCAATTTTCCTTTATCCTTCTTAAAATTTAAAAGGAACAACAAAATAATTGCATAAAATAATACTCGAGATTCAATCTCTATAACCTAGATAATTAATGAAGTCAACCATATAATTACGTAATCCTTGAATGTCAATTTGAAACTTACTTAACACACTCACTATAATCTATAAGTCTTAAATTAGCAGTAGTTTGTCTTCACACTTAGCGCAGTAAAGCTGCGCGTGGCATCAAACTCGGAACACCTCCAGGAATTGAATGCGTCAGTGAAGCTACGCGTGGAGGCAGGTTCAGAAAGCAACAAAGAAATTCGTTCAGGTTGGGCGTGAAGGCTGGTTCAGAATGCAACAAATAATTTCATTCAGGCTGGGCGTGAAGGCGGGTTTGGGCTGGGCGTGAAGGGCGTGCAACAAATAATTTCGTTCAGAGTTTTCATATCTGAGTTAAGATTTGCACCGAGAGCTTTACCAAGAGAGAGAATTTCAAGTCTGAGGTTTCTCATCCTCTGTACGGTGATCTTTTGTTCTGTTAATTTAGGAAGACTGTCTAACTCATCTGAAGGTATTGCCACTTCTAAATTAACAGACTCATATACCCGGTTTCGTTCTTTTTTTGCTATGTATTTTACTTTCTCTAACAGTTCAATCCTTCCATGGAATTTCTCCAGTTATTGCAGAACGCTCCAGGATTTAATTCTGTACTATTGCTTTCCGTCTCGCCACATTTAAATTCATGCGGAATTGCAAATGAATTTGTTCCCAGAGTTTAATGGGTTAGCATAGCACTAGGACCACAGTCTCCCTCGTATTGTCATCAACAGGAACATTTTGTGATTGGTGTACACAGTGGCTCGAAGGAAAGGAAGAGTGGAAATGGAGCTCCCACATTCGCAACCTTCACCAATCACAGCAGGATACATGCATTGAGAACAGTTGTTCTTTTCCACCAATTTAAGTGTTCCTTCCAACAAGGAATTATTGGTTTGACGCAGAGAATGCATTCTGGCAAAAAAATCATTATAATACTTGGAAAGGATGTCCAAACCCTTTTGCGGAAATTGACTAGTAGCCTACAGTCCGATCCACTTCATTACATAGGATCCCTTCAGTGATAGCATTTAGCTTTCAATTCACCGGATTCTTCACGCCCTTCTTGGTAATCGATGTACTTGATTGGTGTTCTGAGACATGTGATGTACTTTGATTGGTGTTTAAAGGCATGTGATATTCCTGAACCAAGGGTTGTTGACCTCTGCAGAAAAAAATGCTTTTTATATTTTCAACTGCTATTGAGAGCGTTCATATATGGGTTCTACCCGAGAATATCCAAATCAACATGTCCCACGAATTTCAATCCTAATCCGACGAACAWTCGGGTTTAAGAAAAACCATAAWTGCARATAATTGTGTACAGGCCGTCCGAGATAATCTTTCGATAGTGCACAACCATGACAATGTTACSTYTARTCCTTCTACTGAAACCTTATTACGCCAAAAGGAAGTCAGACTCAATTCAATCCAATWAATTCCTTCCAAGCCATTTCTGGAGAATTTAATACCAAATTCTTGTGAATTTAAACCAATTTACTTCCACTGAATTTCTGGCGAAAATTGCTCAGATCTAAAAACCCAATCGCTGAAAACAAAAGCGAAGATGCCCAGATGGGAGAGAACAATTTGCCAACGCAAAGAATCCGAACCGTCAGGGGGCTTGTATGAGCTTTCCCAAGTCATTGGGTAGTTTCATGATTTGCAGAAATTCTAAAACAGTTAGGGGGATTGGTATGAGATCGCTTGGTATGAGATCGCCCAAGTCTCTAGGTAAATCATAGGGCGTGGCTTAGAAAAGGGGCGAAATAGCGAGGAATAATAAATAAATAAAAAGGGACTCTAGCATAGATAAATCGCAGGCAATCCAATCTCAACATGAAGGGAAGGCTCAACTCTTTGATTAAACTTGCGGTGTAACAAAAAAATGAAGGCGCAGAGAAAATAACCCAAGCGAGGAGATAGAAAAGAAAACCAACCCGTTAATTTTAATCCCAACTAACCACATCAAGCGATCTAGCAACCATAACATATAATCAACGATTTCAACAACACATGAAACTATGTGCAAATTATAACTAAATTACAACTGCAAATTTTAAAGGTGTATCATAACCAAAGGCAAAGGCTAGTGCTTGCGCTCTGTCCATCTCCTACTTGCTAACCATTGAGACCTCACCGGTACCTCCCAGCGAACGCTAGGGGTACTCTTCTTCCCCCTGATCCCCTCAAGCCGCAAAGGAAGCACGCACACAAACCAGAGAAAGCTAGCTCCCAGATCGCCTCGCAAGGTCGAGCTACCGCTCTCTATCCGAGCTGGGTATCCCAACTTCCACAAGAAAAATCTCGGCAGCTTAACCTTACACCTACCAGACGTGATCCATTCTCCTCCTTCGTCATTTCTTTTATAGAGTTTTCTTAGTGACTAGTTGCCCAAATGCACATTAATTTATTTTTATTAAATTTTTATTAGGAATATTCTCCCCCGTACACTTGTCACTCGATCCCTTAGTTGCACCATAAATTCATTTAATTAATTAATTTAAATTGACAATTTCTCTCACCCACCTAAAAGCCTTCCTAAAAACGCTCCTCAATGTCCCTTTATTCCCTCACATTCCCTTGATGACTGACGCCTTCTTAAAGCTTAGTTGAGTTCGTTTAGGGAAAGTTCTCTAGACTAGATTCATTTCTATGTTCCACATTCCTTTTGCATTTAAGTTTCCCCTTTTTATCTAAGTTCGAATTTAACAAGTTTTGCACAAAGCCAACAATTAATCTTTCAATATAATTTAATCCTCCAATTTTTTTAAAAAATTAAATTTTTATCCCCATTTTCTTCATCCCCCCTTTATTACTTGCTCAATTATTTTTTAGTTCTCATGTCCTACTTAGACCTGGGATTAAATTCAACTAGGCTTAGAAAAATTGTTGTTAAGGGAATTTTATAATTTTTAAACTTTACTCATGCATCAATTATCTTAAGGCTGACCAGATCAAAACGAGATGTTGTTTTCTAGGTACCTAGGTTCATTGACTCACCAGTGTTAAAAACTGTTCCATTCCCTTCAAGACACACTATGTGCTCCAACGGTGCCACTCGCCTTCACTCATGTTTCATTTATGCGACGTGCCCTTCAAGACGCACTACGTGCTCCAAGGGTGCCACTCGTCTTTTGACTGATTTTGGTAGATATCAAGCCCTTGGAGTCAATACTCTGTTAGGTGACCTTATGGGAGACTAAGGTCCTCTAAGGAATAAGGATCTTGCCTTATTGCGTGCCCCTTAGAATCATTGTGATCAACTGTCACAGTCTTTCCTCACGGCATCGTGGATCTCTCGAACTAGGTAATCATTAACCTACAGTTCGAGCCACGGTGGGAGTGCTAGTAGGTTGTGGCAGGGTTGTTGCCACACATCTCCCTTAATATCTCTGGTTGTCGTGCATGACCCCTTTACTCCAAATATGAGTCTGGTTAGCAAGCTATCGTCATCCTGCATCCATCAACGAAACATGTCAGCGATCCATAATCAACATCATAATATACCAGTTATATGTCACATATGAAATAACAGAAATATGCAAACCATAAATAGTCCACTCGCTGACTCGATACGAAGTCCAAGGAGTTTCATCGATGCCATCGACATCCTCAATTGGTCAATAGTCCTGCACACTCAGGAGAAACCAGTTAATAGCACATGTCTATACATAATGACATAACATGACATCATAATCCACAGTATCCTCATCAGAATCCATAAGATAAGCAATCAATCATATAATGAACCAGATCAATTGCATGCAAGTGTCCTCAAAGAATAAGTCACATCTAGTGCACACAAGAGCGGGATGTTACATAAATTATCATTGTGTCTCGATAGATTTCATGTTCATCAATAGCATTAAACATTACTAATTCTTCATTGACTACTGAAAGCATATGGTCGTTATGTTTATTCACATCTTTGTTCCTAAAAAATATATGGAAATAATGGATCTAAGGGTGGTGTTCTATGGCAATGAGCACTTGTGTATTCAATGTCTTGGTCTGATTTTTCATTAAGTCTCATTTTGTTGAAGATTCTAATAAAATCTACGTCTTTTTGACACATAGTGGTTTCCAATTCATAATACTTTTCTCACCAAAATGTGTATGGAATTTTTTTCTTATTGATGATTGTTTCTTCAAAGATCATCAAATCCCTTATAGTTTGTGCTTGGTTTCAGAAAATATTAATTCGACATTAACAAAGTAGGACGTTGGTGTGTGCTTTATTTTTTGTAGACATTTGTCAAATTCATATAAGAATGTTGCTCATCAACGAGTAACACACGAAGTTGTTCAAATTGTTTTGTTAATGTATCCAACTTTTCAGTATTCAATGGAAAATACTTTGATTTTTTTTTAAACATATAGAATGCGGAGTTCAATGTGACACCCCTTGCATTGAACACTACTTTTCCTGTATATGCAGTCATGAGACCTTTCAATTGTAGTGTATCATGGTCCATTTCTACATTGTAGAAACGAAATAGCAACTGGAATAGTGCTTTAGTGGTGAATGTTTTACCAGTTCCTACGCCACCTATTAGAAAAAAGTACACTAGTTTCTTTGGTTCACCATTTTTTTTTGTTAGTATGTATTTCACGATTGTAGCTTGTTCTTGGTTTGATTGTCTCCTAATATTAAACAATTATAAATTCTCTAATATATGTCGTTTCTTTACAATGTGGTAAGGTCAATTGGAATCTATTCTTGTATTTATTGTACTCTGGAAATGTTGCAAATCATTTTCAAAGTCATATTGCTCATAGTTGTTGGCTACAATTGAATACAAATGTTTTTCAAGTTCTTATTTTCATCAATGATGCTTATGTTGAATAGTTTTTCTTCTTTATTTTCAATTTCCCTTGTTGCATGTTCGAGGTCACCCCATTTTGAATTTGTTTCATGTGTATACCTTCATTTGTTTCGCTTTATTTCATTTGTTTATGTTACCTTCATTTGTTTCGCTTTATTTAATTTGTTTCTCTTTATTTCATTTTCTTCACTTTGTTTCATTCGTTTATGTTAGCGAATTGTAAGCATGCTCCCATGTAGAGTAGATTTTATTGAAAAAAAATTCATTTACTCGATATGGTACGTATAGCATCAGTTTTTCTCGGTAGTAATTCTCAAGATTTTTATGCTTGTTGTATTTCACATACCTAATAACATATGACTTGTCACTATTTCTATGCTTCCTGCCTTTTTTTGTATAATTTGATGAAAATTATTCTAAACAGATGTTTTTGATAGCTTCAGGAAGACATATGTATTAATAAATTATTGAACAATACATTATGTCTTCATAATCATCTGACTCGCATTGCAAATCATATTTTTTAAGGATAAATGCTTATTGCTCTATCAGTGACGTGTTTATGAATACACATTTTCTTGAACTAGTGTTTAGTGGTAGAGGCAAGATAATGTGAACAACTTATTGTGCAGACATTTGTTGCATATTTACTAAATCCTTTCCAAGTCTACTAATTGTTTTTGTGATATCGATGTTTGATTTTTCATGTTCTTCTTGTATGCGTTTAAATGTTGATGTCAATGTTTTATCAAATTTTGTCATGTAGGAGCTACAATATGTCGTTGTCGCATATGAATCAACTATGAATTAAGAATCTAGATTTGTATTCTAGATTTTTGGAATATGTCGTGCAAAACTATCCATCCATGTGTATGATGGATTTCTTTGTAACAAGATAGTTTTCCTATTTAAGCTACATTGAATTGTGTGGATGTATTCATCATGTGTTAAACCTAAATCATTTAAAAATATATAAAATGTATGTGTGTTGTCAAATTTATAATATTTTATTGTTTCAAATATTAATTTTGCATTTTTTTTTAGTTTTATCATTGTCATACTCCATAGGTTTTAGTATTCTTTTTGTCTTCATTGGGGGTTGTGGAAAATTGAATCTATAGTGCACATTTTTTTTTTACAATTTTTTGTATGATGATGTTGTTGCAGCATCGTTAACTCATCTCCAAACGTTGTTGAGTCACATAACAAGTATTTATCGACAAAGCTCTCAAGTTCTGTGTCTATATTTTTTCCATAGATAGATGCATCCTTTATCCGTAAGAATCCATGGTCATGTTCACTTCCTTTGTTTTGAAACTCAGTAATGTAAAACAAGCCTTCAATATTTCCATAGTACTTATTTTCATGACATTTTAAACTTCACAGTGTAGATATCCTATTTCTATAGTACCAAGCACAAGTTACAGGGTCATTCCTAATCAACAAATCAATCTCATTGTTTTCTATTCCATGTTGAATTGTTTTTTGTGTTCAATATTTTATTTGTTTTAGTGCATTAACCAATAGTTCCCAACGATTTTATGCACTACTAAAATAAATGAAGAATGTTGGTGGTCCTAGTTGTTGTATCATTACATACATTTTCTTGTGCGTGTGTCATTGATAGTCTGGTGTTGTGCGAATTGTTTTAAGATCCATGTATCCAATATTTGATTTCAAAATGTTGTCCAAGTTCGGATTTGAATTAACATCTCTTGATTTCAGTTTTCTTCCTTTAAGTTTTCCTTTTCTTATTCTAATCCATATGCTACTAAACACTTGATTTAGGATAATGTGTACTACTTTGTACAATAGATTTCTTGTATGAT
>JASDQU010503267.1:13677-29179 GCA_032191745.1 Picea mariana
ATTAAACATAAATTATGTTTAATTCATCTACAGGCTTTCAGCCATTGCCAATGTCTGAAAATCAAATGCATTAAATTATATTATTATAATAATTTAAAAATAATTATTCAATTACGTATCTTACCAATTAGAATGCATATCAGTTTTATTAATAGAATTAATTTTTAATAACAATTCAAAATATTTTATCACAAATTTTAGTGTGGACATCACTTCTATTAATTGAATTAATTTTAAAAAAAATTCAAAATATTTTATAAGATTTCCATAATCAATCTAATTCAAAATTTTTAATTAATGAAACAATCAATCTTAAACATGATTCATAAATTTTAAAAGATTTTGAAGAGTTGTTACAAAACTTTTTGTTAATATGTTATTTTATTTTAATTATTTAGATGATTAGGTATAATAATTGTTGTTTTTGAGTTTTAGATATAAGGTTTAAAAAGTTTTATCAACAAATATTTCATTAATATTAGTATATTCAATATTAAAAAATTGAATACGGTGTAAGATTATTACATTGTGTTCGATACTGGTTGCCACCATCTTCTTTTTATTTATTTAAAATTCAATTTAACAATAAATTTCTTCATAACGTAATAATACTCATATATTCTATTTTTCTATTTATCAAACGCAATAAAACAATCTAATTTGATCTGTATCACAATCCAAATAATACAATCTAGGCTAGAGTGTTTAATTGTCTATCTTTCCTAGAGTATTTTTCAGGGAATGCCAACGTTCAAACAATGAAATCTAACAATTTAATATGATTCATGGCAATACAAATTACTCTAATCTCGTTTTCAAGGTTTAGACAGACTGACACATCATTTTGGATTACATTCTGGCTTCTATTGCATTAAGTTATTATTATTTTAGAAAGAGGAAACCATTAAGTTATTATTATTTTATTATTTTAGAAAGAGGAAACTATAAAAAAGAAAAAAAGTAGATTAATCTGATGATGGAGAGTTTTGTCTTCTTCTGCGTAAACAATCCTGCCATATTAAATTCTCCATCTTGGAAATTTTAGGAAACGAGAGCTTGCAATTGCTACTTTTTCTTCTGGTTAAATTTTATCAAAACCAGGACAACAATCTGCCAATTAATTCAGCTAATTAATAGAAAGTAAATCTAAGCATGAGGTATAATGGATTTACTGTTATAAAAAAATACACCATATTAAGTACTAGATAAGAGTCCAAGAATATAGAGTTGATTTTAGATGGAAAAAGAAAATAATGAGATTTGAATCTTAAATCTCGCTCATAAATCGCATCCATCTTCATATAACATAGAAAGTATAATACCGATTGAGTAACTGAAATTTGGGAGTTCAAACACTGATAAGTTGTTGAAAATATGTTTTTTATTTTTTTATTTTATAATATTTGTTTTACTTTATAAATTTTAAATATTTTGAATAACCCTGTGAAAAATCTAAAAAGAGTTACCATGTTGAAAATAGTATATTACAAAATTAAATTTCCTTAGCATCAACGTTTAAATGTTTGAGAAAAGATTTTCCATTTTTTTTCTTCTTTTACATTTGCTATTTGTTCTAAGAAGTGAACTCTATCCATGTTTTCACATGTCTTTTGTGGTCATTACTTGTTACCAACAATGGCATCATAAGAAAAAGTTATTGATAAATGAGAAATAAATGACTAGCATGGTATCATGAAAGACCTTGGTTATAGAAGTTTAGGTTAACAAAAGAATTGAAGAACCAATATATGGTCAAGATACTTGAGACACTAGGTTTCCTAAAGTATCAAAGCACCAATGTATCAAGTGGTTTAATATTAAATTTGATTGTTCTGTTTTACTAGGTTTCAAAAGAAGCTAATAAGAAAAGGAATTTTAACACTTTTCAAGTGAGAATTTAAAACTCTAATGCATTATATAAATCATAACAATGATAGATGGGAAATAAATCACTAGCAAGGAAGACTTTGGTTGTGAAATCGGATTGATGTAGCAAGGCATACGTTGAGCACATAGAGTCAAATGGAGTGGTGAAGTTAAAATATGAAACTACGTTTTCACTTTTATACACAACTTAGTGTACCAAGCTACTTGAGACCCTAGGTTATCATATGTTTGGGCTAACATAATAACTCTATTTTACTGGGTTTGAGGAGAAGCCAATAAGAAAATGAATTTTAGAAATTTTTGAGCAAGCAATTTAAAACTATACTCCATTAGATAATTTGTAACAATGATAGATGGGAAATAAACCACTAGCATGGTAGCATGGAATACTTTGGCTATGAAAGAAAATTGGTGCTGCAAAGTGTCTTTCCAAGCACATCAAGTTTCTCTGATATTAAATTTGATTGTTTGGTCTTACTAAGTTCCCAGATATTGGTGCAACATTAGAACTCTATCTCACTGCATTTTAGAAAAAGACAACAACAAAATGAATTTTAGGGATTTGGAGAGGGCAATTTAAAACTCTACTCCATTAGATAATACATAACAATGACACATGGGAAATGAATCACTAGCATAGTAGGATGCAAGAATTTGGTTGTGAAAGAATGTTGGTGATACAAAGCATAAATGGAGCACATAGAGTGATATGGAGTGGTAAAAGTAACATATGAAACTATGTTTTCATTTTTATAGAAAACTTAGTGTACAAGGATTACCCAAGGCAATGACCATTTGGTGCATAAGGATTGTCAATTGTCGAATTTAATACACCAACATCACCCAAACCAACTTCATTGCAAGTTGTACCATTTTCCAACACAATCAATATTTATTTATTTATTTGTTAACACAACATAGTTGACAATAAGATGAAAAATTGGCAAATCAAAGTAAGATCACACTTTCAATCAATCGAACACTAGGGAAATCATTTTTTAAGGTAATAAAAATTGGTTATTTTTTGCATTCTAATGTTTAACTATGGAAAAAAAACTCATCGCTCGATGAACTAATAGAAATTCAAACAGAGATGACAATGAAGTGATTACAATATACCTAACCTTCGACTGGAATAAAAATATATGATTCTATACTACAATGAATCAATTAGTCTAAACTATTTAAAAACAAATTTGATAATAAAAATATTCATATAGAGAAATGTATGTCTATGTAGGAAAAACACCAATGTATCTGTTATTATTCAATTACAGTAGATATATTTTATACTATGTCTTTTTTTATTTCATGATGTTTCCTCCGGAGGCCGGGTCCCAAACCGCGTAAAGATATTAGTGATCGAGGATAGATCGGGGAAAGAAAAAAGTGAAGGCTGGCCCACCAACAAGAACGTGGGTGAGGAGCCATGCGTTAGCGAGACTACAAAAAAACGATAGATCTTGAGAACCAAGCAGCTTGGGAAACGAATCGGGTTTGTCCATCGATATAAGATTTGTAATCCTCTAGTTACTGCCTGCCTTACTTAGACTTACTGCATTGGACGGATGGAAGCAAAGGGAAGGGAAGGGCACTGCCTTCCTAGCGTGACTGAGCTCAGTGTCTGTCGCCTGATCTTCATCAACGGGTGCATCGTAAGTAACGCATAGCCTCTAAATCTACAAAGTCTTTGTAAGGCAGGCCACATTAGAGGCTCTAAAATATTCTAATGTCAAATTTGTAAACTATTACAGTTCACTTTATATAAAACATTAGTAGACTAAAAGTTTAAAAAAATGTCTTGTATTGTTACTTGCATTTTTTCATGAGCAAAGAGTTGAAATATGTAAGGGTGATGAACCGGAAACAACACAGTAAATCATAGTCAAAACTATTTTTTGAAGTATCAATTTGACCTATGCAAAGAGGATCTTCCAAGTATTATTGTATCTATGGATTTTAAATACAAGTCTAGATGCCTTAATCAAAAAACAAGTAGCTCATGTCCACATGCCCGATGACTACTAATGTGGTCTCAATGTCATCAAGTTGATATGATATTAAATTTGATTGTTTAGTCTTACTGAGTTCCTAGACGTTGGGCTAACATAAGAACTTTTTTTTTTACTGGGTTTCAGAAAAATCCAGTTTGAAATGAGTTTTAGGGATTTTAAGGAGAGAATTTGAAACTCTAGTCCATTATATATTCTATAACAAATAGTCTATAATTCTATATAGTAATAAACTATCAATGGAAAAAGTTCCTAGTTTCATCTATTCTATCAGAGAAACTAAAAATAGAATGTGATGTACAAAAGAGTGAGTGTACTTGCAGGTGTGTTATACTGCAATTCCTTTATTCAATGGTCAGGCTCACTTGGAAGGTTGTTGATAGTTTGACTAGGCCTGCAATCAAAACTCCATATTTTTCATTTATATTTTATGATTAAAATATTGAATTTTCTAATAAAAAAGAAGGAATAAAAAAAATACATCTTTTATTTACCAAAAATAAGACACAAAGCTTTAACTTAAAAAACCAAATTAAATATTTTTGTGATGATGTTTTGGAACTTCATTCTTGATATAAATGTGCACATGAAAATAGAGATGAATGTAATGAGGGTCTTTATATTTTTTTTATCAAAGAGTAAACATTTGACATTGTAAATGCAACTTGTGACTCTGATGAGCTAATTATATTTTTAAAGTAAAGAAAAATTAAATATTTTTTTTGAATGAAGAACTATGAGATAGATAGAGTTTTTATTCTTTGTTGTAATTTTTAAGGAGGATGTTACTATGATTTGAATTTCACTCAAACTGTAGTTAAGCATGAACTATGTCATGGTCTGTCCAATATGCGTCTGATACATGAACATGGCATCGTTCAATTAACATGTTTTTCCAAATATGATCAATAACATATTTTTCTTTCCGTAAAAACTTATGTGTTATTTCTTTCATTTCTAGTGATTGCATATATTGTTGCGAAAAAATTCTTTTTTCTTATTCTTTGCACAAATGTCAATGTTAAAATCACCAATTACTATAAAGACAAAACCACTTTGTACCAATTTGAGTTTTACTACTAAAATTGGATCAACTATTGTTGAAATAGATGAAAAAGGTGAAGCATAGATGTTGAATATGAAAATTGATTTATGAGCATGTAAATTTGACATAACGAGTTCAACTTTATCATTGCAATACCTTTTTGTTGTTTTTATTTCTATAGTTTTTCTATGCAAGTAAGAACTCCATGCACAAAATGTGTTATGTTGAAATTGAATTTGCTTAATTCATTAATAGTTGGGAGACAATGTAAATGAGTTTCTTGAAAGCAAACAACCATATTTTGTATCAAAATATTATCGTGTATTATGTCTTCAAGGTGCTTCCATAGGAAATGAGTGTTCAATGTACAAATTGAAAAGTTGTTTATAGAGAACTTTGGTCTTTCAATGTTTTTCTAGTATCCATGATGCATTTGTTGTTAGATGATTCATTTCATCTAAAACTTTGTTTTCCACATAAAATTTATTTTGGGATGATGGCTTGAGGAGGTACAATGAATCAATTTTTTTCACTCTTATCAATGTTGTATACACAAGTTTTTTTCTTATGACTCCAGTTGGATCAAATGTAAGTTCATTTAGATTAATCTCTTGGGTTCTATGTATTGTTCTAGCACATGCTAATTTCATTGGAAATTGTTTCTGAATAGCTATTTGAGATTTGTTTCTAGGAGTTGCAGTTGGTTTTACAATTCGTAGAATTGGTGTCCATGTATGTTCAATGCTATGCTCATATAGTTGAAAATGTTTATTTCTTTAGTTTTTTTCAATTGTTGCCTCTGCAAAGTCTATCCAAACAACATCAAAATCTTTGTTCTTTTTTGTGTATGTTTTGAATATTCCATCAACGCCATTAACCAATCCATCCTCTTTGTTGTATTTCCATGCATATAATTCAACTAACATATATTTTTTAGTAGTATTCTTGTTGGTAATGTTATTGTTTTCTCATAAGTTGTAACAGCCCCACCGTTATGACCACAAGCGACGTACAACATGTCATTTTTTTTTCTTAGTGCTGCATTAGGAAAATAGCATCATACTAAGAGCGACATCGTCGACACATCAATCACATAATTTAGAGAAACAATAGTAATGCATCAATAATCGAATACGTCACAATGTCGACAAAACATCACCATGTACTACAACACGCATGGCAATGTATTAACTCATTAAATAACAACTGCCAAACATAGATACTACGATCTTCGATCTCAAAAATATATCAATCCTAAGCATTTATTAATCAAGGCACAGGAGAAGAATTCGCATAACTCCCAAGAGACCATGCTAATTTCAAGGCACAAGTGTTTATCAATTAATTTTTGAGGCGCAATGCCCTGTCACAAAATACGGTCATCCGTAACAATTTTCATTACATGCTAGAAGACTAATGTCTAAGAATGTCATTTATTACTAAATCCATATGCGCAAGAAGTGTAAGATCTAAGTCGTTATACAATGCAAACATCAATGTTTCTAGAGTTCATCTAGAGTTTATATCAATGACATCTAACTTTCCAATAGTAATTGAATGAAACAATAATATTATCTATGTCTTAAAATCTTTGGACAATTTTCATTGATCACTATTTCCCTTTCATGTCAATATATATTCCCTTCGTCTACCTTCTATATAGGTTCCATTTTTATATCATTCTCTTAAAATGTCTTTGTCTTTGAAAAATCTATGTCTTCGTGACGCTTACTCTAATGATATAAACAAACTTTATCTCTTCAACATAATTAAATATGTAAAAACTAACCTTTCACCACATCCATCATCAATCCTTTAAAAAAATTACATTATATTAATTCAAATTTCAAAATTATTTTAACTAACTCATTAATATATTTTATATCATTTAACATATACTAACGTAAATAATTCAAAAAACTCAAAACCTTATACTATTGTAAGGCCAATGTATTTGTCATATCCCATATATTACCATGTAGAAAAATACATAAGTACCACTTAGAAAAATATTTAAGTAGCATCTCATCTCTCCAATTTGGTAAGTGATATCTCATACATTTAGATTTACATAATTTTTTTTATAACTTGACATTCTTCCACATAGTTTATGTTTAGATACATGCAATTTTCCTTTATCCTACTTAAAATTTAAAAGGAACAACAAAATAATTGCATAAAATAATACTCGAGATTCAATCTCTATAACCTAGATAATTAATGAAGTCAACCATATAATTACGTAATCCTTTAATGTCAATTTGAAACTCACTTAACACACTCACTATAATCTATAAGTCTTAAATTAGCAGTACGTTTGTCTTCACACTTAGCGCAGTAAAGCTGCTCGTGGCATCAAACTCGGAATACCTCCAGGAATTGAATGCGTCAGTGAAGCTGCGCGTGGAGGCAGGTTAAAGCAACAAAGAAATTCGTTCAGGTTGGGCGTGAAGGCTGGTTCAGAATGCAACAAATAATTTCATTCAGGCTGGGCGTGAAGGCGGGTTTGGGCTGGGCGTGAAGGGCGTGCAACAAATAATTTCGTTCAGAGTTTTCATATCTGAGTTAAGATTTGCACCGAGAGCTTTACGAAGAGAGAGAATTTCAAGTCTGAGGTTTCTCATCCTCTGTGCGGTGATCTTTTGTTTTGTTAATTTAGGAAGACTGTCTAACTCATTTGAAGGTATTGCCACTTCTAAATTAACAGACTCATATATTC
Organism: Picea mariana; assembly: GCA_032191745.1. Taxonomy (NCBI): domain Eukaryota; kingdom Viridiplantae; phylum Streptophyta; class Pinopsida; order Pinales; family Pinaceae; genus Picea; species Picea mariana. The sequence continues at coordinate 21,341 of JASDQU010503267.1, forward strand.
GGTTTCGTTTTTTGTTTGGTTATGTATTTTTATATCGAAAGGCGTATACCTATTGACAATGGGCACAATTAATCACTTTTTAATCTAAAATTCTAATCTTATGGCTAATAATTGAAGATGCTGGCATATTCTTAGTGGTACTCTCTAATCAATGGATCGAATTTAATGCTCATAACTTCCTTGCATTTCTGAATACTTCAGTTACCTTGTTTACTTTTTTACATTTACTTAATATGATTAAGAAATTACTTCTCTAACCATTGATTGACAGATTAACTGATTAAGAAAAATTAATATGTATAAAACTTTGCATTGCCACGGTACTTGAGATTAAAAGTTTGTAGCTGAATGCAGTGGTAGCTACGACAATGGTAGCTGGACGCAGTGGAAGCTAGACATAATTTCAACTAGTACAGCGGCGTTTCAGTGACCAATATCTTTCGGCGTTCTCCAACCACGAGTCGGCTGTGCTAGTACTTTCTCTAACAGTTCAATCCTTCCAGGGAATTTCTCCAGTTATTGGAGAACGCTCCAGGATTTAATTCTGTACTATTGCTTTCCGTCTCGCCACAGTTAAATTCATGCGGAATTGCAAATGAATTTGTTCCCAGAGTTTAATGGGTTAGCATAGCACTAAGACCACAGTCTCCCTCGTATTGGCATCAACAGGAACATTTTGTGATTGGTGTACACAGTGGCTCGAAGAAAAGGAAGAGTGGAAATGGAGCTCCCACATTCGCAACCTTCACCAATCACAGCAGGATACATGCATTGAGAACAGTTGTTCTTTTCCACCAATTTAAGTGTTCCTTCCAACAAGGAATTATTGGTTTGACGCCGAGAATGCATTCTGGCAAAAAAATCATTATAATACTTGGAAAGGATGTCCAAACCCTTTTGCGGAAATTGACTAGTAGCCTACAGTCCGATCCACTTCATTACATAGGATCCCTTCAGTGATAGCATTTATCTTTCAATTCCCCGGATTCTTCACGCCCTTCTTGGTAATCGATGTACTTTGATTGGTGTTCTGAGGCATGTGATGTACTTTGATTGGTGTTCTGAGGCATGTGATATTCCTGAACCAAGGGTTGTTGACCTCTGCAGAAAAAAATGCTTTTTATATTTTCAACTGCTATTGAGAGCGTTCATATATGGGTTCTACCCGAGAATATCCAAATCAACATGTCCCACGAATTTCAATCCTAATCCGACGAACATTCGGGTTTAAGAAAAACCATAATTGCAAATAATTGTGTACAGGCCGTCCGAGATAATCTTTCGATAGTGCACAACCATGACAATGTTACCTCTAATCCTTCTACTGAAACCTTATTACGCCAAAAGGAAGTCAGACTCAATTCAATCCAATTAATTCCTTCCAAGCCATTTCTGGAGAATTTAATACCAAATTCTTGTGAATTTAAACCAATTTACTTCCACTGAATTTCTGGCGAAAATTGCTCAGATCTAAAAACCCAATCGCTGAAAACAAAAGCGAAGATGCCCAGATGGGAGAGAACAATTTGCCAACGCAAAGAATCCGAACCGTCAGGGGGCTTGTATGAGCTTTCCCAAGTCATTGGGTAGTTTCATGATTTGCAGAAATTCTAAAACAGTTAGGGGGATTGGTATGAGATCGCTTGGTATGAGATCGCCCAAGTCTCTAGGTAAATCATAGGGCGTGGCTTAGAAAAGGGGCGAAATAGCGAGGAATAATAAATAAATAAAAAGGGACTCTAGCATAGATAAATCGCAGGCAATCCAATCTCAACATGCAGGGAAGGTTCAACTCTTTGATTAAACTTGCGGTGTAACAAAAAAATGAAGGCGCAGAGAAAGTAACCCAAGCGAGGAGATAGAAAAAAAAACCAACCCGTTAATTTTAATCCCAACTAACCACATCAAGCGATCTAGCAACCATAACATATAATCAACGATTTCAACAACACATGAAACTATGTGCAAATTATAACTAAATTACAACTGCAAATTTTAAAGGCGTACCGTAACCAAAGGCAAAGGCTCCAAAGTGGTTGTCTCGCGCTTGCGCTCTATCCATCTCCTTCTTGCTAACCATTGAGACCTCACCGGTACCTCCCAGTGAACGCTAGGGGTACTCTTCTTCCCCCTGATCCCCTCGAGCCGCAAAGGGAGCACGCACACAAACCAGAGACAGCTAGCTCCCAGATCGCCTCGCAAGGTCGAGCTACCGCTCTCTATTCGTATCCCAACTTCCACAAGAAAAATCTCGGCAGCTTAACCTTACACCTACCAAACGTGATCCATTCTCCTCCTATGTCATTTCTTTTATAGAGTTTTCTTAGTGACTAGTTGCCCAAATGCACATTAATTTATTTTTATTAAATTTTTATTAGGAATATTCTCCCCCGTACACTTGTCACTCGATCTCTTAGTTACACCATAAATTCATTTGATTAATTAATTTAAATTGACAATTTCTCTCACCCACCTAAAAGCCTTCCTAAAAACGCTCCTCGATGTCCCTTTATTCCCTCACATTCCCTTGATGACTGACGCCTTCTTAAAGCTTAGTTGAGTTCGTTTATGGAAAGTTCTCTAGACTAGATTCCTTTCTATGTTCCACATTCCTTTCGCATTTAAGTTTCCCCTTTTTATCAAGTTTGAATTTAGCAAGTTTTACACAAAGCCAACAATTAATCTTTCAATATAATTTAATCCTCCAATTTTTTTTAAAAATTTAATTTTTACCCCCATTTTCTTCATCCCCCCTTTATTACTTGCTCAATTAATTTTTAGTTCTCATGTCCTACTTAGACCTAGGATTAAATTCAACTAGGCTTAGAAAAATTGTTGTTAAGGGAATTTTATAATTTTTAAACTTTACTCATGCATCAATTATCTTAAGGCTGACCAGATCAAAACGAGATATTGTTTTCTAGGTACCTAGGTTCATTGACTCACCAATGTTAAACACTGTGTCATTCCCTTCAAGAAACACTATGTGCTCCAACGGTGCCACTCGCCTTCACTCATGTTTCATTTATGCGACGTGCCCTTCAAGACGCACTATGTGCTCCAAGGGTGCCACTCGTCTTTTGACTGATTTTGGTAGACATCAAGCCCTTGGAGTCAATACTCTGTTAGGTGACCTTATGGGAGACTAAGGTCCTCTAAGGAATAAGGACCTTGCCTTATTGTGTGCCCCTTAGAATCATTGTGATCAACTGTCACAGTCTGCCCTCACGGCATCGTGGATCTCTCGAACTAGGTAATCATTAACCTACAGTTCGAGCCACGGTGGGAGTGCTAGTAGGTTGTGGCAGGGTTGCTGCCACACATCTCCCTTAATATCTCTGGTTGTCGTGCATGACCCCTTTACTCCAAATATGAGTCTGGTTAGCAAGCTATCGGCATCCTACATCCATCAACGAAACATGTCAGCAATCCATAATCAACATCATAATATACCAGTCATATGTCACATATGAAATAACAGAAATATGCAAACCATAAATAGTCCACTCACTTACTCGATACGGAGTCCAAGGAGGTTCATCGATGCCATCGGCATCCTCAATTGGTCAAGAGTCCTGCACACTCAGGGGAAACCGGTCAATAGCACATGTTTATACATAATAACATAACATGACATCATAATCCATAGTATCCTCATCAGAATCCATAATATAAGAAATCAATCATATAATGAACCAGATCAATTGCACGCAAGTGTCCTCAAAGAATAAGTCACATCTAGTGCACACAAGAGCGGGATGTTACATAAGTTATCATTGTGTCTCGATAGATTTCATGTTCATCAATAGCATTAAACATTACTAATTCTTCATTGACTACTGAAAGCATATGGTCATTATGTTTATTCACATCTTTGTTCCTAAAAAATATATGGAAATAATGGATCTAAGGGTGGTGTTCTATGGCAATGAGCACTTGTGTATTCAATGTCTTGGTCAGATTTTTCATTAAGTCTCATTTTGTTCAAGATTCTAATGAAATATACGTCTTTTTGACACATAGTGGTTTACAATTCATAATACTTTTCTCACCAAAATGTGTATGGAATTTTTTTCTTATTGATGATTGTTTCTTCAAAGATCATCGAATCCCTTATAGTTTGTGCTTGGTTTCAAAAACTATTAATTCGACATTAACAAAGTAGGACGTTGGTGTGTGCTTTATTTTTTGTAGACATTTGTCAAATTCATATAAGAATGTTGCTCATCAACGAGTAACACACAAAGTTGTTCAAAATGTTTTGTTAATGTATCCAACTTTTCACTATTCAATGGAAAATACTTTGATTTTTTAAAAAGCATATAGAATGTGGAGTGCAATGTGACACCCCTTGCATTGAACACTATTTTTCCTGTATATGCAGTCATGAGACCTTTCAAATGTAGTGTATCATGGTCCATTTCTACATTGTAAAAATGAAATAGCAACTGGAATAGTGCTTTAGTGGTGAATGTTTTACCAATTCATGCGCCACCTGTTAGAAAAAAGTACACTAGTTTCTTTGGTTCACCATTTTTCTTTGTTAGTATGTATTTCACGATTGTAGCTTGTTCTTGGTTTGATTGTCTCCTAATATTAAACAATTATAAATTCTCTAATATATGTGGTTTCTTTACAATGTGGTAAGGCCGATTGGAATCTATTCTTGTATTTCTTGTACTCTGGAAATGTTGCAAATCATTTTCAAAGTCATATTGCTCATAGTTGTTGGCTACAATTGAATACAAATGTTTTTCAAGTTCTTATTTTCATCAATGATGCTTATGTTGAATAGTTGTTCTTCTTTATTTTCAATTTTCTTTGTTGCATGTTCGAGGTCACCCCATTTTGAATTTGCTTCATGTGTATACCTTCATTTGTTTCGCTTTATTTCATTTGTTTATGTTACCTTCATTCGTTTCGCTTTATTTAATTTGTTTCGCTTTATTTCATTTGTTTCACTTTGTTTCATTCGTTTATGTTAGCGAATTGTAAGCATGCTCCCATGTAGAGTAGATTTTATTGAAAAAAATTTAATTTACTCGATATGGTACGTATAGCATCAGTTTTTCTCGGTAGTAATTCTCAAGATCTTTATGCTTGTTGTATTTCATATACCTAATAACATATGACTTGTCACTATTTCTATGCTTCCTACCTTTTTTTGTATAATTTGATGAAAATTATTCTAAACAGATGTTTTTGATAGCTTCAGGAAGACATATGTATTAATAAATTATTGAAGAACACATTATGTCTTCATAATCATCTGACTCGCATTGCAAATCATATTTTTTAAGGATAAATGCTTGTTGCTCTATCAGTGACGTGTTTATGAATACACATTTTCTTGAACTAGTGTTTAGTGGTAGAGGCAAGATAATGTGAACAACTTGTTGTGCAGACATTTGTTGCATATTTACTAAATCCTTTCCAAGTCTACTAATTGTTTTCGTGATATCAGTGTTTGATTTTTCATGTTCTTCTTGTACGCGTTTAAATGTTGATGTCAATGTTTTATCAAATTTTGTCATGTAGGAGCTACAATATGTCGTTGTCGCATATGAATCAACTATGAATTAAGAATCTAGATTTGTATTCTGGATTTTTGGAATATGTCGTGCAAAACTATCCATCCATGTGTATGATGTATTTCTTTGTAACAAGATAGTTTTCTGATTTAAGTTACATTGAATTGTGTGGATGTATTCATCATGTGTTAAACCCAAATCATTTAAAAATATATAAAATGTATGTGTGTTGTCAAATTTATAATATTTTATTGTTTCAAATATTAATTTTGCATTTTTTTTTTGTTTTATCATTGTCATACTCCATAGGTTTTAGTATTCTTTTTGTCTTCATTGGGGGTTGTGGAAAATTGAATCTACAGTGCACATTTTCTTTTTACAATTTTTTGTATGATGATGTTGTTGCAGCGTCGTTAACTCATCTCCAAATGTTGTTGAGTCACATAACAAGTATTTATCGACAAAGCTCTCAAGTTCTGTGTCTATATTTTTTCCATAGATAGATGCATCCTTTATCAATAAGAATCCATGGTCATGTTCACTTCCTTTGTTTTGAAACTTAGTAATGAAAAACAAGCCTACAATATTTCCATAGTACTTATTTTCATGACATTTTAAACTTCACAGTGTAGATATCCTATTTCTATAGTACCCAGCACAAGTTACAGGGTCATTCCTAATCAACAAATAAATCTCATTGTTTTCTATTCCATGTTGAATTGTTTTTTGTGTTCAATATTTTATTTGTTTTAGTGCATTAACCAATAGTTCCCAACGATTTTATGCACTACTAAAATAAATAAAGAATGTTGGTGGTCCTAGTTGTTGTATCATTACATACATTTTCTTGTGTGTGTATCGTTGATAGTCTGGTGTTGTGCGAATTGTTTTAAGATCCATGTATCCAATATTTGATTTCAAAATGTTGTCCAAGTTCAGATTTGAATTAACATCTCTTGATTTCAGTTTTCTTCCTTTAAGTTTTCCTTTTCTTATTCTAATCCATATGCTACTAAACACTTGATTTAGGATAATGTGTACTACTTTGTACAATAGATTTCTTGTATGATGTTAAAATCCATGTTCCTTGTGTAATACTTTCCACTTGGTGATTTTTTGATATGAGAAGTTTCTAGCTACATAATTAGGTAAGTTCTCACCATAAAATAGTGAGGGAAAGCTCATTTATTCTAAGTATTTGTCTAAGAAAATTCCCAATGGAACATAGACTTCACTAGGAACAATGTTTATTTGATCGTTATGAAGATAGAAGATGTTATCTGTATCACTGAATGCATGTACAAGGTTTTTATTGATTGGTTCTTGATTGTTTTCCTCATCAAATTCTTCATTTTCAATATCCATTTCATCTTCATATGCTTCTTTGTTTTCTATGAATACTTTCTCCCATTTATCAATTATTCTTACTTTTTCCAATTTGTAAAGTGTTATTTACATAGTTGATTTAAAGCTTTCATGACCATGTGGGCGTAGATGCACCCAATAGAATAACCATTTTTTAATATAAGACTCTTTTTTATTGCTATTACAATTGTCCTAGTTTCATTTATGTTGTGAGGAAAAGAATGCTAAATTCTAAAAGTGTCTGTCGGCACATTGATAACTCCACCAATAAGTCCTAATTTTGGTTTTCTATATATTTTTCCAAGTTCTCTTATTTGCAAGAAACGTAGCCGCAATGATATTAATATTTCTTCTATAGCATCCATGTTTTTCCTAATCCTTATGCCTTTGTTTCGTCTAATTGTTTTTGGCACAACGAACTTAGCATCTACATAATTTTCTAATGCTTTTTTGCAAAGTTTACAAATGTAACTACTATTAGCATTGTCTGCCAGGATTTGTTGTGACTTTTCTTTTTTTTCCTGATCATAAAGAACTTCTTTGTATTTTTTTTTAATCGATATAAAATCATTTAGAAAGAATTTTTGTTGACATGTTATAAAATAAAAAAAAATAGGCACATCTATGATTTTCTTATGGAACTCTTTTTCTGCAATTATAAGTGATTTCTTATTTTTGTGCCTCTCTTGCTTAAAGCATTTTTTATTTTTTGTAATATTGTTTTTTATTTTGTTTCCACCCTTTTTAATTGTTGTCCAATAGTAGTAGATTTTCTGCTTTGACTCTTGCCCTTGGTTTATGCCAATATATTACTATGGCCAGTTATGTCTTCATTAAGTCTATTCTATAATTGTTGTTGCAAAGATTTATTTATAAGGAGATATTTCAATTTGCGTAAAGATGGACTTGTTTGACTTCTATTTGTTGTGGGAAATATTTTGGA